>OOFB01031537.1:0-13752 GCA_900323305.1 Trachyrincus murrayi | reverse complement strand
TCCCCCACTCCTCTCTCTCTGTCATGCTACCTCTCTCTCTCTCCCCCCACTCCTCTCTCGCTCTCTGTCACGCTACTCCTCTCTCTCTCTCTCTCTCTCCCCCTCCCCCCTTTCTCTCTCTCGCTCCCTCTCCCCCTCTCTCCCCCCCTCCTCTCTCTCTCTGTCACGTTACCCCTCTCTCTCTCTCTCTCTCTCTCTCTCTCTCTCTCTCTTTCTCTCTCTCTCTCACGCAACTTCACTCACCCTATATCTCTCTATCTAATTCTCTCGCCCTCGCTCCCCCTTCTCTGTCACGCTATCTCTCTATCACGCGACCTCACTCTCTCTATATCTCTGTCTATGTCTCTCTCCCTCTCTCTCCCCCCCCTCTCTCTCTCTGTCACGCTACCTCTCTCTCTATCACGCAACCTCACCCTCTCTCTATCTCTCTATCTATGTCTCTCTCTCTCTCTCTAGATACATGTCTTCTACATTAGCAGTATTCCAGAACCGAGTCTTCATGGCCCTGTGCATATCCTTCTTCCTCTTCGCCCTTGGTAAGTCCCAATGAATGTTTCTGTTTTGCATGTGGTTTTAATATTTCCGGTGATTTTATTTAAAGCTCACCCAAAGTTATCCCGTGATTTGACGGTTGGTAATCAAGAATCAAAAGGATAAAACCTTTATTCACCGGACCAAGCAGAAGCAGAACAACACAAGACTAAGACACAGGCGTCTTGTAACATGTATAGACAACTTTATATACTCCAGCTGCCACCTGGTGAACCAACGAACAAGAACCACACGCACACAGACACACACACACACACACACACACACACACACACACACACCCAATAAGTCATCCAATTAATCTTCACACAAACACACCTTGGGAAGGACAGGAGCAGGACAGAGGGATTAGCTGTAAAATCAAACTTGATCACACCGTGAACACATTCAGTATGTATACATGCACACTAATAAACTGATCTAAATATTTTAGAAAATACCTTGACGGGCGTGGGTGTGTCTAAGTGTCTAATGGCTCACTCGGTGTATGACTCATTCTGATAATTCAGCCTTAATCAAACTGAGGTCATAACAATAACGTGCCTATGTAACGCACTTCCTTTAACGTACCAGGTCACGTCATCCAGACCCCGCCTGGTGTGTCAATAGAAGCCTATAAATTACCAACAATAAAAAACAAACAAAACAACTTCTAACCGCTTTCCACCCCCTCCCCCACAGCTGCCAGGCGCTGTCAGTCATCCGTGGCTCGCTAAACTCCTCCACCCTCCACAGGTGCCTTCCCCCCCCTGCTCTTCATGGAGGACGTAGCTCAGAGCCAGGGGCTAACGGAGGAGGGCACTGCCACCTTCCCGCTGGTGTCACTGGTTGCCATCTCCGCCGGCTTCGGCAAGCTGGGCCTGGGAGCCATGGTGGACCAGCCCTTCGTGGACAGCGTCTCTCTCTTCACCTTCACCCTGGTGGGCAGCGGGCTGGGCCTGCTGCTCATACCCCTCACCAAGTAAGCAGGGGGACGGGTTTGGTTTGTTTCTTTATTTATTTCTTACTTTCTTTCTTCTTTCTTTGTTACTTACTCATTTACATTCTTTCCTTCCGGTCTCGCAATACCACGGGTTCTATGTATGCTAACTCATGGTAAACCAAAGGGCATGGATTGTGAAAGTCTCATGTGTATTAGGTACTGTTGTTGAAGTGGGGACAAAATATAGATGTTTGCTTAATGTTCTCAGCGTGCGTCTCTCAACGTGACCTGCCTCTTGACCTCTTGACCACCTGCGTGCAGGTTCTACGTGGGGCTGCAGGTCCTGTCTGTGTGGCTGGGCTTCCTGGGTGGGAACTGGTCCCTGACCCCCTACGTCACCACCAAGGTGGTGGGCGCGGAGAAGCTCTCCGAAGCCCACGGCATTCTCATGTTCTTCGGAGGCTTTGGAATCACGCTGGGGCCACCTGTCGTGGGTAGGCGATGGGTCAATTAGCCAATTAGATAATTTGTTAATTGCAATGATTGTTATGTGTTGTTATGTTATGATATGTTATGTTGTATATGTTATTGATGACAGTAAAATACAATGTAGGATGTTATGTTATCAAGCTATATGAATATATATATATATATATATATATATATGTGTGTTTTTGTGTATGCATGTATGTTCATGTGTGGATTTGTATGTATGTGTTTTTGTCCAACAAAAGGGTTTATTATTTAATACATCATTAACCTGATCATCTCTCTCTCTCTCTCCCTCTCCCTCCCTTCCTCTCCTAGGTTGCTTCTATGACTTGACCCTCTCCTATGACATTGCATTCTACTTCTGTGGGGGGTGCGTGCTTCTGGGTGGTACGATCCTCTTCATCTCTGCCCTGCCATGCCTGGGCCGTACCACTTCTGAAACCCCCCTCCCGACCCTAGAAGCCGTGCAGACGGAGCACATTGAGTGTGTTATTCCCGATGCAACTGACTCCACTCGGCCGTGTACCCCGGGGACCCTCATGGTAACGCTTGTGGCCTGATAGACATATGGCCGAACATAGTGTCCGTTCTGTGTCGCAGTTTTGACAATTGGAACCACAACCTGGATCCCAAACTCCTGAATCAGATGTTTAGAATATCTGAAATCTTGGAATCAGGATTGTGAGGTAGATAGAAATGTAAAAAGGGTTGAGAGGGGGCGTTGGTGCGAGCTAAACATCGACACTAGTTCCTGGTTTAACACTTTATGGTTACGGTTAGCAGTGTTGGGGAAAGTTACTTGTGAAACTAACTTGTTAAGTTACAAAATTGTTGCCGTTAAAAGTAACTAGCTGCGTTATACCTTTTCTGCGAACCGCAAGCCGTTAAGATTGCGTTATTTTGTGTTACTAAGAATAAAAACACATGATGTCTGGCGTTGCGCTTGTTGGTAAAGGCCCTGAGGAAACGGAAAATACAACAAAGACCCACGATCGCATCTCTGTGCTCCTTTTACACTGTGCCTCTCTGGTCCAGTGGGCCCTTATCACTGTGTGTGTGTGTCTGTTGTATTTTTCTAACAAAGTAAACCGAGCCATTAGGAAATTGTAATGCTTGAAAATAAGTAATCTGATTACAGACACAAAATAATGTTTTTGAGTTTTTGCATCCAAATATTGCGGACGCAAACATTTTATAAATATTATTTTGCGTCTGTCCCGATATGTTTTGGGCTTTAAAAAAACGTTTAAAAACGTTACCAACACTGGTGCTGATTAATTTTGGAATGCACACAATTCAGTTGAAGTCTAGCTTAAATAATACTGAACCTTAATTAGACATTACATTTTTCTTTACCAATATAGTTTTAAAGATCAGCTGTTTCGGCTAGTGGCTAGCAACTGTGCCATTCAAGCTGTAAGGTGATGGTTCTACTATGGCTGATATGGCTACATGTCTATTTCTGGAATCTTCCATCGCTCTCTTCTAGACTGTTAAACTGTCCAAGACAGTCCTATAATCTGTAATTTCATGTAACATAATGCCCGAAGTGTGAGCGGGTTTCACACAGAAAAATATTACTGACGCATACATTAATAAATCAGTTGGATCGAGAAAAACCGAGAGGGAATCTGTTCTAGTTAAAGTTAAAATAGTAATGTTGCATTTAGTATATTGTATAGGACATAGTATATTGTCTTGTGACACTGTTGATTTCAGTTCTATCTATTTAGTGTCCGCAGGGTTCGGAGCCAGGACTTGGTTAGGGTCCTGATTGTGTTTGCTGTTCTTGTGTTTGAGTCTCTACAGCCCCAGTTCTTGAGCTGGAGTTTGGGGGCATGGAACCATGCTGTGTTAGTGCTGTTACTGTACTCTAACAGAGGATACCGACCGGGTTTGGATCCACTTTCATAGAACCCATGATGATTATTTTTTTTAAAGTGAAATAGAATAGAATAGAATATTTAGTTTGGCTTGGCTTTGCTGAGTTGGGTTGCCCATAGGTCCAGATTTTAGTTTAGTCGTCCAATTTGTTATTTCTTATCTTTACTTATTACTTGTTTGTTTGTTTTACATTTGTTATTGTTGGGAAGATGTTTTTTAATGGTTTTGTATTCCTAGTATATCCGTTTTTACTGGAAGGCTTATATTTCTTTATATCTGTCCTATTATTTAGCTGCTATATGCTTTTTATTTATATTCATATGCTTGAAAGAGGAAGAGTGTTCAGAACTAGATCAGAACTAAAGCCAGAAAGAACATTGATGCATTCTTCATTGTTTTTTTTATTTTCAAGGAAGCACAGCCAATAATGTGACCTTTTACAAAGACCGTAGTTTATTAAAAACATTACATTTGAAAATTAAATTACTTAAAACGTTTGAACCTGTCATACTATGCGAACTGCCGTACAAACTTTTATTTTGAAGTCCCATACATTACATACATGTAAACTATTTTTGTGTATTCTCAAGTTACGTTTTAGAGAGAAATAGAGGGATATTCCACATCAAGACTTTTATACAAGCCAATTTTTCTAAAAGTTAATTATTTTTGAGACTGTACTGTATGACAATTCTTCGGTTTTTCCACTATGTGGGTTTACAAGCAAGACAATATGCCTGTCTTAAAACAATCTCTGTTTGTGTATTTGCATTTGAACCAAAGTTCTCGGTATCATACACTACTGTTTTATATCGCACTTTTCTTAAAAGTTGTACCTTAGGATACCTTACTGGGGAACATAATGACAACAACATACAATCCTGCTTTTGTAGAAATAAATAAGGCTTTAATTTAAAGGCTGGTCCTACAATTAAACAGTTTTTTCATGCATTTTGTATTTCTGTATGTATATATATATGCATGCTTTGTCTACCCTACGGTAATATTTGTGAGCAGGTTTCGATATGAGGCAAGGCATGTCTTGTTGGAGAAACAAGTCTTGATATCATCTGAAAAACGTCTCTCCGACAGTTTGGAAGAAAGCGAAAACGACCCACAAAACAATATATTCAGTAGTAGACAAATCCTCTCGGAGTGTTAAAGAAGATTTCAAGACTGAACTTCCTGACTTAAACTTTATTATGGATTGGAATCCAACAGATGAAGAACCTTTGTGTTCGTGTGTGCGGCTGTGCGTGTGTGTTCCATTAAGTTTATTGTGAATTTGGTAGTGTGCAATTTGTCTAAGTTTATCATCTCACACACACAAAAGGCCACTGGTTATTGTCTTATCTGTGTGAGTCGAAAAAGGACTCTCAAGGTGTTACTTGAAATAACTTGAATTGTACCCAAAATGCCAACGTGTTATGCCTGTAAAATGATAAATGCTATGACACACATTGGCAATATATTTGTTTGTTTTTCAACATGTTTTTTTAAAAATAAAAAGTTGAATTCAATGATGAAGTAACTCTCTTCTTTCTCTGGGAAAATGGACACAGAACTGTGTGTGTGTGTGTGTGTAGTGGTGATGGCAGGGAGAGAGTGCAAAACTGAACACCTTTATAATGGATATTACTTCACAAACCTGACTTCCACACTCGCACGCACACACACGTACAAAATGAGTCAGTCTTGTGGGTTTTAATTTGGGGTCCTGGGATATTCCGTGCAGACAGGAAGCGGGCCTATGTAATGATGACCTCACCACACTCTTAAGATCTGGAGCCAAAGACACCGCAATGTTGAGAGGGAACGGTGAAAACTTGTCTTCAGTTCTGACTTTGAAGCAAATATGTGTAATTCACAACCAGTTGGCTTCCATTTCGTTATTTTTATAAAGTTTCAGAATTTCCATTTGAAATTCCAAAAAAGACAATATTAACTTGAATAGGACAATAGATGTTTAATGTTACAAACAGGATCATTGGACTAATAATATTAAACTTACATATATATATATAAACAATTTTCAATAGCATTTATTCCCTGAGTTGTTGGACACAAAGCAAACTTTATTATGCTTTTTTTGGTGTTATTGCAGATGAAATGATGAAATGTATAATTGTCCTTAGCTGTATATACTGTACATTGACATTGAGATATAGATACGTATTTATAGCTTTTAGTCTATAGTCTTTTTCAAAAATGCAAAATCCATCACATAAAAACGTTGATACTGCTTCTATATAGTAGAAGACTAGTTGGAAGAGTAGGGGTTCATTAGGAAGAATTACATTCAACCTTAAGCTCTCAGCGGTGGTTAAATAAGGACCTCGAGAAACTCTGGATGGTTCCGATTTTAAAAGGTTGTCAAAATGTTCAGAAAAAAAAACTAAATCCACCGCCGTGGATGTAATGAATGTACTGTATTAAAAAAAATAATAATTGATGAGTAGTGATGTGTAACAATGTGTGACTGTATAGGCATGGACGTTTGACAACTCCTAAATTAACATATTTGGCGATAATCAATTACCGCGATGGACGCAATCCCTACAAAACAATCCGCGTGCCGCCAGGTGTGTGCGCGTGCATGTGAGCGTGTCCTGTCTCAATTAAGCGCCAGCCCCTCGCTGACGGGCATGTTGATGTGCGCGGTCAACAGCGGTGCCGTCTTCCCCTCGTGCAGGACGAACACCTTGATGACGTCCGAGATGCCCTTGTCGCTGGTGCACTCCACCAACGTCTCGAAGGGGTACACCAGGCCCGGTACCAGCAGCGGGATCCGGAAGTACGGTGTCCGCATGCTGTACAGGCCGCCGTCGTACAGGAAGCTGACCGTCAGGTTCAGGACGGGCCGGCAGGCGGCCGTGTTCTGCACGTTGAGCGTGAGCTTGAACGCCGGGCCCAGCCCCTGCACCACGGCGTTCACCTTGAGCGGCACAGAGGGGCTGGCCGACACGGGCGTCAGGCTGGCCTCCAGGGCCTTCACGTAGGCCTTGGCCGCCGCCAGCCGCACTCGGCTCAGGTCCATCTGGAAGGCGCGGTGCATGGCGGCGGCGTGCTCGCGCTCCCGCAGCGTCTGGTCCACGTACAGCTTGGTCTTCTTGGGCACGTTGAGGCGCACGCTCTGTGCCTGCGGCGGCCCTGGGGCGCTGTCGCGGTGGTCGAACACCGCCGTGCGCTTCAGGATCTTCACGGCCAGGCCGCCGCCCTTGGTGGTCATGACCAGCGCCCCGTCCTCCCGGCCGTAGCGGCCGAAGCGGATGCCGGTGACCACGTCGGGGGTCTTGATGGTGCTGACCAGGTTCTTGTCCCGGTAGAGGTGCACCTCGCAGTTGGCCAGGCCCACCAGCACGGCCTGGAAGCCCCGGGTGGGGAGGTCCATGGCGGCCATGGTGGTGATGGGGGCCGGGAGGTTGGCCGTCCACAGCTTCTTGCCCTGGAGAGAGGAGGAGGAGATGTCTCTGGTTACAGCCGCCTACAGTGTCTCTCTCTGTGTGTCTGTGTGTGTGTGTGTGTGGTCTACATGCTAAGCATGTGATTAGAGAAACCATATGGTTGTAAAATGTAGACCGTGACACCTGGCTGCTCACTCCACACTCCACAACCGACTCTGGAAAACACTAAATTGTTGACTAAAATAACTTTTTATTAATATTTAAACTTAAATTTCTCTCGCTTGAAATAACTTTTTATTAATATTTAAACTTATATTTCTCTCGCTTGAAATAGCCTTTTATTAATATTTAAACTTAAATTTCTCTCGCTTGAAATAACTTTTCATTAATATTTAAACTTATATTTCTCTCGCTTGAAATAGCTTTTTATTAATATTTAAACTTATATTTCTCTCGCCTGGGTTTCCATGCATTTCATTCTTCCATTACGTGTGTAACTTCAAAGTGCTGTTCAAAGTAACATTAGTCTTTATGCTGGTGACAAAGACGTATTTTGAGTGTTTGAAATACTTTTGCATGACTGTGGTCTCTTTTTTTTTACAGGAAAGCACAGTCCCACGACACCTCTTATATGTTTTATGTAAGGGAAGTCAGGGTTTTAGCGTGTCTGAGAGAGAGAGAGAGAGAGAGAGAGAGAGAGAGAGAGAGGCAGGAAGACAGAGAGAGCGAAATGCACATAGTAGTGGAACGAGAGAACATCTGAGGCAGATCAGAGACAGAAAGAGAGATGATTTACTTTCTGTGTGAACCCTTGTAGTCGTTCTTCTGCACAGCCCACCACCACGTTCTTGCCCACCCTCACCAGCCCCACAGGGTGGGAGGAGAGCTCGATGCAGTACTTAGGTTTGGACGATTCCCTGCAGAGGGGAGGGAGGGGGGGGGGGGGGGGGGCAGGCTGGTTAGGGTGTACTCTAAGTACTATGTCAACGCTAGTACTCTAAGTACTATGTACTGTACTTTATGTATGTAATTATGAGACAGCAAACATAATCACGTACGTAATTATGTACAACTGGAGCGTGGTATAGCATAGTAGTGAATACACAACTCAACTCACAGGATAGTTACATCATGTCACAAATGACAAGGGTAAATGGGGCACATACATGGATGCCTCCACAGTCCCTAGACCTGTACACCTCCGGACACACCTCACATGCACCTGCACAGGTGTAAGTGAATGGTAAAGTGGTCGGTTTACCTGCGTAGGATGTAGATGTTGCCGTTGCGGCAGGCCACTGTGATGCGAAACTCCACGTCAAACTGGCCCGTCACGTCCATCATGGTGGGGGCGCTAGGCAGAGACAGCTAGCGGACAATACACAAGCAAGAGAATTTGATTATTATTATTATTTCTAAAAGGTTGTGGTGTGAGTTTAGCGTGGAACGGGGAAATATAAAGGGACTGCTTCAAAGTACTTCAAATTACGCTCTTTCCATTTTTTAGAGTACTCCATTTTTTTCATGCAGCACTTAAAAATGTTTCGGTCGTTGCTCCGCTATTGATTGCTTAAGAAGTGGAGACGAAACGTCATTGGGGCCAGTATGGGATGTTCTGTACCAGAACCTTTCAGCTGCTAACACCCTAGTGGTCTATCCTGCTTCCCCCCTGGCCATCTCCCTCCCTTAAAGGAAAAACCAAACCCTAAAGCAACTTATTTTAGATGAAAAGTGATGTTGTGGCTTACATAGTAGTGCTATGGATTAATCCTGGTCCAAATCTAAACACAAACGCACACAAATTGCCCTCTATGGGTCAAACGCATGCTATTGCATGAGTTACCTGTTATTGGACATTTTGAGTTACCAGTCAATCAAACCCCCCCCGCCCCCAATCTGATTGTATCGAGTGGGAGTGGCTAGTGGGCGAGGACTAGCTCAAACATGGCGGTTTTTTTTTTTCTTCAACGGCCCAGACCCCAGACTGCCTACCTTAGAGAGGATGGTGAAGGCCTCGGGGTCCAGGATGTACATGTCGCTGCTCTCCGTGCCGATTACCAGACAGCTGACCCCGTCCTCGTCTGCCGTGCTCTTCTTCAGCGTCCCGATGCACGTGATCACAGTCTGAACACACACGCACACACACACACACACACGCACACACACACACACACGGTAACTTTAAATGTACTTCTTTGTTTAGTTCCAGTTCCTGCATTGCACCCAAAGTTAAAACACCAAGTTAGCTAACAATACACACAAAACAATCCACCCGGTTGTAAATGTAAAAAGATGATTTACTATGAGTCCTTTAACACAGACGCTTGTATCCAAAGTGACGGACAGTGAAATTCTGATTGTTTTAGACACATGCAGGTAGGGGTTAGGGATGCCTAACAGACAGACTGTGGATATTGTGCGTCGAACCCAGAGCCCTTCGGCTTGGGAGTCAAACACTGGGCACAACCCTGACTCGAGAAGAGTGAATAGACGTTGCGCTATCGTTACCTGTCTTCGTAGGGGCTGCTGCTTGTGCAGGCTCACAAACTCCTCCATGTCCTCGCGCTCCAGCGACACGTACCGCAGGGAGCGCACCGAGAGCGGGACGTCGGCCGTATCGCGGACGCCCTCCAGCAGCTCCTTCAGCGCCAGCGGATCTATCTGCCCCTCCCGTGCCTGCTGCCACACGTCCTGCAGGTTTGGGAAGTCGGAGGTGATGACGTCAAGGGTGAGATGAGCCCGCGGGAGGAATAGAGATGGTTGACTGTGGAATGTGTGTGTGGTTTGGTGGCTGGTTTAAGCAGCCTCACCTGGCCCTGAGGCTGCACACCTGTGGGGCATTGGCCAATCAAGGCCCACAGGTTAAACCAGCCACCACCACACACACTCAGGAGGAGCACTAGCATGTCAGCATTTACCACGTGCAAAACCATTCTCAACCATGCAAATAAACCGGCTTCAATCATCAACTGCCTGTGTCCTGGTGTAGGAGGAGCCTACACCAGTGGCAGGTAGCAGGGTCCACTGCTACATTGACATTCAATCAGCGACCAGTTAGTAGATGAAATTAGGGCTGAACGATATGGTAAAAAAAATCATATTTCCATTATTTCGATATTGGGATTGTGATATGATTCATTAATAGTGGGAATGATCATTTTTGATCAGCACAATTTTCATTTTCACTGAAAATGAATGAATGTCACATGATGTGACATTTGTTGGGGTCTGTTCCAAACAAACATGTTTTCTTACATCTGGAGAAAAGAATGTGTAGTCCAGGGTATCTCTGCAGCACTACAGTGCCTCATTTATAATAGTGTTATAAATGAACATTTTCACATTTTACCCTTTTACACATTTACCCCTAAAAAAAAATGGATATTGCACTTGGCCATATTGCGATTTCGATCATATTTCGATAGTGTATCGTCGCCCACCTGTTCCAGAGCATTGATCTCAAGGCTGGGTAGAGTGAATTTGAAGTAGGGTCTGAGGTTCTTGTACACGTAGATAAAAGGGCCAGAGGCAACGGCGATTGCAGGGATACGAGGTTCGTGGAGGTCCATGAGAAATGACACCAAGCCGGTGGGCAGATCCAGCAACGTGTTCTCACTCATCAGCGCTGTCCCGCGGTACACCTTCAGTTTCATGTTGCAGGAGCCCGTACCCAGATCCCCGATCACCAACTTATTCTCGCCGTCCCCGTGTAGGTCCGCAAGGTCGATGCATGATGAGAACGTATAGAGATTTGCCACCGGGTCGTAATGCGCGTCCAGCCATTTACTGGCATCGGCATTCATTTCGGAAACTGAAGACATTGCTTTGCATCCAACGGGTGATGTGCAGTTTCGCCTTTTATAAGGTCGCACGATTGTGTGTGTGTGAAGGAATGCGAGTTATTTTAACGTTATCTATATGTTTGGAATTGTCGAGCTTCCGCACCGTTGTCAAGGAAACCAGAATTGTTGTGTCGTCGTCGTTGTTGTTGTCAAGTGTCAAGTGTCAGCGATTTGACTGATTGTATGCTAGTTCAGTTGTATTAGCTTATTACATTTTCACGAATTTCCTTGCGACTTCTTTCTTGGATGTTAAATCCAATCAAAAAACACGTATGTTGTCGCACCAAGCAATGTGTCTTTAGCTGTAATCCCGCAGTTTAATCCTGAAATCGGCTTTCCCTCCGCCTTTCTCACGCGATAGTCGCATGCTGATGACGTTTCACTCGCCGCTGGTTCACAAGGGTTTCACAGAAATGTGACCATTCTTCAAATCACTCAACTCAAACAATTTTTTGTAATAATTGAACAATTAACATTGAAACATGTCACGTATGTGGAACTCTCTTTTCTCTCTCTCTTCACCATAGTGGAACTGAAATGCAATATTTTATCAATTTATAATTTTTTTTAAATAATTGTCCTTGTAAAATTGTAATCTCTACAAGTCGACTCACGTAACTGCCTGAATCAAAATTCAATGTACCTATAAAATATGAGGTGAGGTTTTTTTTTTTTTTAACCTATAGAGCTTTCCTGTCCATAATTTAACCAGGTATTCTATATCTCTTTGTAAAGTTCTTGGTCAAGAGGGGGAGTACAAAAAAACATTTTGGGGTCACAGGCCAATAAACGTTGCAACCCCAGTTTTCTTCACTCTTGAATTCAAAACAAAACATAAAACACATAAAATATTACATGTATATGGAATTGGCACAATTTAAGATTAGATTGATTCATATTCAAAGCTTTTCCCATGTGAATGGAATTAGAATGTAGATGTGTATGTGGAATAGTTGTCTTAGTAAGATGTTTGCCACATGGCCTGGCCAACAAACACTGTGTGCCCAGTGGGCTTTAGAAAGACATAAACCCAGCCAATCCCGTCCAATTCTGCACATACCTACCTCTACCAATAGAACATGTTCTGGATTGATAGGACGAAAGAGAGAACGGTTCATCAACAACAAGAACAGAACACACACACACACACCTGGCAGAAATAAATAAGGCAATTTTATTAGAGCTCAAAAGTCAGCATTTTCTCTCAGAGAGGGTTAAAGTTAATCTACATTCAAAGCTTGCCTTCATATGTGTCTCTTTTCAAGTCCCCATCACTTACAGCGGACATATGTGGGTCACGGGCAGAACTGGGTCAATGGAGCCATCAATAAAAAGTCATCATGCACATTTTATGGCAAGTTGCACTGTGCCTGTGGGTTTATGATTTTCAAGCTAGAGCGACTGTCTGAAGCCATTTTAATTAAAAGTGGTAAATCTGACGTAGTTCAGGGATTGGAAAACATCAATCCCAGACAATTTCTTTATATAGTGGTTATATTGAGCCGTGACAGCAAAGAATACATATTAAATATTGACTGTATATTGAGGCCTCTTCAACAACAACAATGAAATGTCGTTAATCGATGTAAATACATTTTCTTCATTTCTTATTACCCATAAACAAGGGTAGTTATTGCCTCATAATATGCTTACATGCGTATAGATATTACTTTTGGCTTGTGTTTAGTCTCTTAGTGCCATTGTACCCTGACAACATGTCAACAAAATATTACAGTAAATACTCTATAACAGTGGTTCGCAACTGGTCCAGCCTCAGGACCCACATGTGTCATTAGACCAGTGGTTCTCAATTGGTCGCCTCAGGACCCACATATGTCATTAGTCAGTCACGACCCAAAAAAAAAAGATTACCATTTACCAGTATTTACCAATATTGCAGTAATCAACAATGCCTTCATGTGCTGTTAAAAACATTGAGCGAACAAAAAGCTGCAACAATTGGGGCTAATCTCAATGAAATAGTAAGCCATTAAAACATGAATTAACATTGAAACATTACTTAATTCATGGGCTTCTTTCTAAAGAAGCATATGCCCTGCGACCCACTCAAAATGCCCACTTATGGATCGCGACCCACCAGTTGATAATCACTATAATATAAACAATTCTCCTTTGTCTTTGCACGTTTGCATGTTTTGTTTACAGCATTATGATTTAGTATGTACACAAAGTATTATTGCAGTAATATTTAATAATAATAGTAATATTTCATCATATATATTGGATCCATTCTGAATAATACAAGCAAACAACGCTATATTTCAGTTTGTTTTATGCAGGGGAAACACACTTATTCGTTCTCCTCTTCCTCTGCATGTGTGCATCTCTCTATCACTCTCTTCCTCATTCCGGAAGAAGGGATGAAAGGAAGATGAGAAAGAGTGTCTCTGCTCTAATTTTGTTGCTTCGTATCCTGTTACAACTATCACTCCCACCGCAAGGCAGAATTTATTACCACACACACACACACACACACACACACGCACTCACACGCACACACACTCACACACACACACACACTCACACATACACACACACACACACACACACACACACACATACACAAACGTGCACATGCACTAAAGCACGTCCACAAGAAAACAGTATAGAGCTACCATGAGGTTTCACAGACATA
>OOFB01031535.1:5218-12718 GCA_900323305.1 Trachyrincus murrayi | reverse complement strand
CAGTTGATCTTTATTATTTTCACACCAGCACTGAAGACGCCAGATCCTCCCAGAAAAAGGTACGCTGTTGTAATTTTTGCCGTGGAATAATGTTCAAAACATTGTTTGAATAAAGCTCTTATGGTTTTGAATAACGCAGTTTGAACCTCTCCTAGCATAAGGTCCTCCTGAGACAGTTCAGCATGGGGCACGAGAAGCTGCAGAAATGTCAGCCAATCAAAAGCACAGATGAAAGTGAGTGAAAACGATCAACGGTGAATGCATGAGGGTATAATTGATAATCCAATGCTGTGTAAACGGTATACATTGAAAATTGGTATCTTAAGCTTTAAGGATGTTATCTATCTTCATACTAAATATTTGTTGTAAATAGACGGATGTCCTTGGATTTATAGTGTAAATTTTCATGCTTTTTCCAGCTGTTGTAGCTCAACAGCTTAGCTTGGTTAGTAACAGTGGCACAACATTTTATATACATTTACTTGAGCATCCCACCCCTGCTACGGTGAGAGACTGTCCCCCTCACCCTTAGCTCTCGCCTCTCTCTCTCCTCCCCCCTCAGTTCTGTTCAAGGTGTACTGCTGCGACCACACCTACACCACCATCCGGGTGGCGGTGGTAGCCTCCGTCAGAGAGGTGGTGGACGCCGTGGCCGACAAGCTGGGGTCAGCACAGGACCTCCTGCTGGTCAGCCTGAGTTCGGCCGGAGGTGAGAAGAGCGGCGGCCACACGCTAATCAAATGATGGCGTCTCCAGAGAGGAGGGCCCGCGGGTGGCAGCGTGCCCAGCTACCACTGATTTACTGGGTGCTAAATGGGCTTTGGGTGCTAAGCTATAGAATGTGGACGGGGGCTGATAAGCTTCCGGAAAAAAAGCTCTCAGCTCAGTGGCTCTCTTGCTCTCTCTCTCTCTCTCTCTCTCTCTCTCTCCCCCCGCTCTCTCTCTGCCTCTATGTCTCTCTCTCTCTTGCTCTCCTGCTTTCCCTCTCTCTGTCTCTCTCTCTCTCCTCTCTCTCCCTCTCTCCCTCTCTGCTCCGGGTCATAACGTTCAACATGGGGCGGCATGTTTTGTACATTCTGCCGACTCTGCTCAGGGAAGCACAACGCATGGCTTTGTTGACCCTGTTTGGTTCCCCTCACTTTGCTGCTCGACTGTTTTCTTGAGGCTGTTGTCAAGTACATAAAACACATGACAGTATGTACACATACACATTAGTACTGGCATATTTTGTACTCTCATCAACTTTGGATGAATCGGTTAAAGTTTGAATATACAAAAGCTTGATTATATACAAACACCAAATAGCATAAAACATTTGTTTTATAACACTATATATTACTTTATCTTACCATATTTGTTTTTGTTACTTCTGCAAGGTTACTTCTCCCAGGTTATGGATGTTATGTAATAATAACGACCTGAAGGTGGATCATTAGGCCAAACTCTGGGTGTGTTCAGCGTTCATTGTTCCAGAAGTAGCAGAATAATTGGCTTACTGGCAAAACCAGTTTTAGAGTTGTTGTTGTTGTTGTTGTTGTGAACAGCCAGGATTCTAGTTTGCTCCCTGCCTTGAGACAATCTTTCTGTATTCACTCATAACTGAATATCTACATCTATACTGCATCTATATACTGTAGATATACCTTATATATCTCTATACATGTCTATATATATCTATGTCATCCAGTCCCGGTGACAATGTGTTCTGATCTACATTATATATCTTAATATCTATATATCTACATATCTATATCTATATATCTCTATGTCTACATGTCTATATCTATATATCTCTATGTCTACATCTCTATCTGTATGTTGTTTAGATAAAGTCATCCAGAGTCCCGGTGACGATGTGTTCTGATCTATACATCTTAATATCTATATATCTATAGATTTATAGATCTATATCTATATATCTACATATCTACATATCTATATATCTACATATCTATATACAGTATATATATATCTATATATCTACATATCTATATACTACTGTATATATATATATATATATCTAATATCTATATCTATAGATCTATATCTACAGTATATATCTACTGTATATATCTATATCTATATGTCTCTATGTCTACATCTCTATCTGTATGTTGTTTAGATAAAGTCATCCAGAATCCCGGTGACATCTCTGTGTTCTCCACGCTCACCGTGAACGGACGTCTGTTTGCGTGTACGAGGGATCAGCTGGACTCACTGGTGCGTGCTCAGCTGACAGACTCAACAGACTGTCCTACATTCTACATCTGTGGCTCCTTTACAATTCATGTTTTTATCACTGTGGCTGTACTACAAGTGGACATGTTTTAACTGCCATAGCTTTGTACTCTGGTGTTGAAACTGAATGTCAAACAGATGTTTTCGCCTCACAACACACTAATCAGTGTCTGTGAGGGGACTGTCAAGCATCAACTGTGATATCGATATCCTGGTTTGTTTTGTCTCATTGTGGCCAGAGTGCAACTGACTGGAGTGTACTGGCTCAACAAAGCCTATGAAACACGCATGTCAATGATGCTGTTGCTAAGCAACCGTACCGTTTCCTTGCTCTCCAGGTACCCTTACCCGAGCAGGAAGGTCCTTCCACCGGGTCGCTGGCCACCTTTGAGCTGATGAGCTCTAAAGACGTGGCGTACCACCTGACCGCGTACGACTGGGAGCTGTTCAACTGCGTGCACGAGGTTAGATAAACACATAGCAGACATAATGACCACTGTAACGGAGGGCAGGATAGTGTAGTGGTTATGGATAACCTTGGATTTTTCAACCTGGACCCCGCTTTCCCATCATTTTGGGTCTAACTGACCATTGTGGACAACAATTTTTGAAATTGAGCGAGACAGAGCAAGACTTCTCCTCGAGCGAGAATTGGTTAGACACAATAACAAACGGACCGGATCAAGCAAAAGGTAAAGAAACAAGTTGTATCTCTCTGTAGGGATCCTTTCTATAATGTTGTCAGACACGTATAACAACCTGAGCCTGTCAGTGGCAAAAACAAGCACTTTTAGAGGACGTACATTGACGGGCGTAATTGCCCCAAAGGGTTACAATGCAGACGTTTCACGGCTGCGTTCTCACTCAATACTGGACCAATTTAAAAAATAGTTGTCCCCATTAGTCAGTAGACCCAAAATGATGGGAAAATGGTCCTTTAAGGTGGTCGACTCCCAGCCGAAAGGTTCTGGGTTCGATCTACCGACCTCTGCAACAACCTACCTGTAGGCATCCTTGAGCAAGATGTCTACCCTCAATCACGCACATCTGCACTCACTGTACGTTTCTGTAGATGAAACCGCCCGCTAAATGACTAAATACTAACGATAAATATGGGTGGTCATACGTCGTATGTCATACATGGTGTGCTGCGTGTGTGATTATTTTCATTTAGCGTGTTGTTTAAATCAGCGCACAATGATTTATTTTAGTTTGTTTTGTGCTAACAGCACGAGCTGGTCTACAACACGTTCGGGAAGCAGCGCTTCAAGAAGACCACGGCCAACCTGGACCTCTTCCTACGAAGGTTCAACGAGACCCAGCTGTGGGTCATCACCGAGGTGTGTCTGTGCACCCAGCTCAACAAGAGGGTACAGCTCTTCAAGAAGTTCATCAAGATCGCTGCTCAGTGAGTGGACCTCTTCCTCTCGCCCAGACCCCGTAGCACAACCCTGACCCAGGACTAGGCCATATGGACAAAACCAAATATTGACGTTTTTCACCAAATACCTCCATATTGATATTGAGACAATATTGTAGGGATGACTATTGGTGCAAAATATTTACACGATGAGATGTTTGATAAATAATCATCAATAATGATATCATGACTAAGTGGGTAAAGACAAATAAAAGAACAGCTAACAGTCTGGTAAGGTCAGAAAATGACGTTACTGTTACTGACGTTACTGACGTTAATCACGTTACAGCCTTTAAAACCAGGAAAAGACAACACTTATGCCATAATATCACGATATTACGATATCCAAAATCTAAGACGATATCTAGTCTCATATCACGATATTGATATCATATCGATATATTGCCCAGCCCTACCATGACCGCTTTTCTAGCTCTTGGGGTCGCTGTTTGCGTTAATATCAACGTCCCGGTGAACATAAGCGCATGGCTCTGCTACACACTAAGTGATTAGTCGTCGTTTGCTCGTGGCTATGAATCATTAGGCAGTCAGTTGGTATATACAGGACGTCTATGAGACCTTTTAAAAAAAAAAGTTTGCTAAAATGGATCATCAAATATCTATAGCTTACGACAGCAATCTCCTGCGACCCCGTATGCAGATCAGGGGACCCCAAGTGGTTAGGGTTAGGGTTAGGGTAGGGTAGAGAGGCCTAGTGGCAGTGTGTGGTTAGTGTTAGGGTTAGGTTAATAGTGAGAGGTAAAAGGAGTCGTTCTTGATTTCTCTCCCCAGCTGTAAGGAGTACAGGAACCTGAACTCCTTCTTCGCTATCATCATGGGGATGAGCAACCCAGCAGTCAGCCGACTCAGTCAGACCTGGGAGGTGGGGGTCTGCATCTGTTCTGTATTATTACATGTCATGTCATGTAATATAACAATTAAACATCTGTACTATTCATGTCATTGTTCAAATGATGATACATACATATAAAAGCTGAATAAGTTCCTGTTTGATTGTTTGTTCACAGAAACTTCCCAGCAAGTTCAAGAAGTTTTATGGGGAATTTGAGAACCTGATGGTAAGCTAACGGCAGCTCAGCTTTTCCAGACGCCGTCGGCGCCGGTTCAGTCGAACACGTGGTCCTACCAAACCAAATGTCATACTGGAAAAAGAAACCCTGCTGCTTTGTGTCCCCGGGGAGCTGATTGGTCCGGTTGTGTTGAGTCATGTGATGGACCGCCTCCGTGTCCTGGTGAAGGATGTGTTTGACACAGCGGCGGTAGATCTCAGACCGATGTGATGTGTTTCCACAGGACCCGTCCAGGAACCACCGGGCGTACCGGCTGACGGTCTGCAAGCTGCAGCCGCCCGTCATCCCCTTCATGCCTCTGCTGATCAAAGGTTCAAAATGTCACTGTGACCTCCGCTCTGACCAATCACCATCCTCCAAAGTGCTCGTGTTGTGTGTCCATCCTGTGCTTAGCTTGTGTGCAGGAGCAGATGTCTCTCGTGTCTACTCTGACATGAACATGACACGTTTGTACTCAGGCCTAACATGCCCTCCTTGTTTCTTCTGGTTTTCCCTCAGATATGACGTTCACCCACGAGGGCAACAAGACATTCATCGATAATTTGGTTAATTTTGAGAAAATGGTGAGGCGACATAATGTTTATTTTTGTTTGCTTAAACCCCTTTTGCAACGGCTTCTCTAAGATGCTTGTTATTTTGCGCCTGGCAGAGGATGATTGCCAACACGCTGAAGATCGTGAGATACTGCCGGAGCCAGACGTTCAGTGAGTCATTTTAAAACCCTCTGAACTCAGCACTCAATTATATTATTCATACGTTCACATTCACCCTCGAGGGCAAGGGGGCGGTCGTGGAGAGTTCAGAATTCTGCTTGAACCTGCTGTCCTGTTGTGTTGTGTTGTGTTGTGTTGTGTTCTCCGACGCGTTAGGTCCGGACTCATCTCAGACCAACAAGAGCCACCCTGAGGTGCGGAGCTACGTGCGCCAGCTCAACGTTATCGACAACCAAAGATTCCTGACTCAACTCTCACACGGCCTGGAGCCTCGCCGCTCCTAGACTCAGGTTACAGGTCACAGGTTACAGGTCACAGCGGTTACAAGCATGTGCTGTATGATTCCATTAACACACACACACACATGTAACATCCTCCTCTGAGTTTGATTCATTCAACTGTTGATGTTGTTGTGGTTGCCGATATATTTGACAATAGGTTGCGAGAACATGTCTCGTCCTGTCAATCAGCGTTTCCATCGGATCTTTCAAGCTGGTGAGACAGAAATGTCCTCCATCAGATGATTCTTTTTCACAGTATGTTCCTGTGGCTTCCAGTGTCCCACTTTCAGTAAATGTGGAGCTCATTGTTATTTCTTATATACTGTTAGTTACAATATTTTGTATGGAATTATATTTATAAATATTTATGTGTATGGCTTCATTGTGTCTTGTAAAAATAGATATTTATTTTGACTGCAGCATGCAAAAGAATGATGTAGGAATTGTATATTCGTGTAAACACAATCCTCTAAAGTCCACTAAAAGTGCTTGAATATTTTTACCCATGTCTACTCTGTAAATATATATATAAAAACGTCTTCCATAGCCTACTGTTTTTTTTCCATTACCTACTTATTCTGTTTCGTTACTTCTCAATTAAGATATTCATTCCGATAATTGCATTCCTTGATCGATTATTGACGGTCAAAGCATTTCGTTTCAAATATTATTAGTTACCAGTTCTCAACTGCTGAACGATGTTCCGTTTTTCGCCGACAAGCGGCGCTGTTGTCCAGCGACCAGCCCTGGGCGCAACAAGCGTGATGTCAACGCAGAAATCCCACATTGAGCAACTGATCGTAACAGCTCAAACCTATAACCGTCACACTTCCGACTGTTTCCGGGAACTACGAATGGGGTAGGCCTACTGCCTGCTGACCGCTTTATTGCGTAAGTGTCGCCTATATTGGTTTGCGGGGACGAAAGTCACCAGTCTAAAGGAATCTGCAGACTCCACCGCCGGCTCAAAACTTCACACTGCGTGTCGGTACGTATGTCGGTGTGTGTAGACGTCATGTTTATAATAAGAGGATAAATAGGCCATTGGAGCTGTTTCAACGACATAATAACCACACAACGTAAATACCTTCTGCTGCGTCTGCATGTATCCATGCTCCCGACCACATGACAGGAGCAGAACGGTGGTCCCTGGTAGTGAAGTCTTCCTAGAAATGGAGAACGAACTAAGTTATTTATTTGTTTTGCGCATTGTCTGTCCACCAGTGACTGCAGTGAAAGTTTCAGCCTCTGGCCGTGGAAACTTTATACTAGAAAGTGTACAATAGGCTATTATTCTTCCCATGTGTATTCAATATTTATTGAATTATTTATTATTTCTGTGTTCTCTTATAATATAGGAGAAGAAAGTGTATATATATATTCATATTCTGTGTAGTTCGTCTGCAAAACTCCAATATGAATTATTGTGATATTATGATATCCTATGAGGAGGATATCATAATACCCCCCCCCCCCCCCATGTATTCGTGTGATATTGACTCTCCTAAGTAAAGCCATATGGCTGTCAGACCTGCATCATTCAGAGGCCCATAGCAGTGTTTGCTGTGAGGTGAGAACAAGCAGGAGACAGGCCCAACGTTCCACAATATCCGAGTTACTGAGGCTCCTCGAGGGGCTGTGTGTGTGTGTGTGTGTGTGTGTGTGTGTGTGTGTGTGTGTGTGTGTGTGTGTGTGTGTGTGTGTGTGTGTGTGTGTGTGTGTGTGTGTGTGTGTGTGTGTGTGCACACGCGCGCACG
>OOFB01031527.1:10935-23010 GCA_900323305.1 Trachyrincus murrayi | reverse complement strand
CATTGGCAAGAAGTTCAGTAAGTTGGATGTATTCAGCATGTTGGATGTATTCAGCATGTTGGATGTGTTCAGCATGTTGGATGTGTTCAGCATGTTGGATGTGTTGGATGTATTCAGCATGTTGGATGTATTCAGCATGTTGGATGTGTTCAGCATGTTGGATGTGTTGGATGTATTCAGCATGTTGGATGTATTCAGCATGTTGGATGTGTTCAGCATGTTGAATGTGTTCAGCATGTTGGATGTGTTGGATGTATTCAGCATGTTGGATGTGTTCAGCATGTTGGATGTGTTGGATGTATTCAGCATGTTGGATGTGTTCAGCATGTTGGATGTGTTGGATGTATTCAGCATGTTGGATGTGTTAGATGTATTCAGCATGTTGGATGTGTTAGATGTATTCAGCATGTTGGATGTATTCAGCATGTTGGATGTCTTCAGCATGTTGGATGTGTTGGATGTATTCAGCATGTTGGATGTGTTGGATGTATTCAGCATGTTGGATGTGTTAGATGTATTCAGCATGTTGGATGTATTCAGCATGTTGGATGTCTTCAGCATGTTGGATGTGCTGGATGTCTTCAGCATGTTGGATGTATTCAGCATGTTGGATGTCTTCAGCATGTTGGATGTGTTGGATGTATTCAGCATGTTGGATGTGTTAGATGTATTCAGCATGTTGGATGTGTTCAGCATGTTGGATGTGTTCAGCATGTTGGATGTGTTGGATGTATTCAGCATGTTGGATGTATTCAGCATGTTGGATGTATTCAGCATGTTGGATGTGCTGGTTGTATTCAGCATGTTGGATGTAGCCAGCATGTTGGATGTAGCCAACATGTTGGATGTATTCAGCATGTTGGATGTCTTCAGCATGTTGGATGTGTTGGATGTCTTCAGCATGTTGGATGTGTTAGATGTATTCAGCATGTTGGATGTGTTAGATGTATTCAGCATGTTGGATGAAGTCAGTGTTTTTGATCCTCTGCGTTACTATCATCTTTTAACGAATAGTGTCACTGCAGTTTCGATACAGACCTAATAAAACCATGAAACCAACATAAGTAAATAAAACCATTGGCAAGAAGTTCAGTAAGTTGGATGTATTCAGCATGTTGGATGTCTTCAGCATGTTGGATGTGTTAGATGTATTCAGCATGTTGGATGTATTCAGCATGTTGGATGTCTTCAGCATGTTGGATGTGTTGGATGTATTCAGCATGTTGGATGTGTTAGATGTATTCAGCATGTTGGATGTATTCAGCATGTTGGATGTCTTCAGCATGTTGGATGTGCTGGATGTCTTCAGCATGTTGGATGTATTCAGCATGTTGGATGTCTTCAGCATGTTGGATGTGCTGGATGTATTCAGCATGTTGGATGTCTTCAGCATGTTGGATGTGTTAGATGTATTCAGCATGTTGGATGAAGTCAGTGTTTTTGATCCTCTGCGTCCGCGTACCTTCTCCTCGGCGTCGGTGTGCTGATCCACAGTGCTCAGGGCGTTCTGCACCCGGGCCAGCCGGGCCGAGAGGCACAGCAGCAGGCTGACCACTCGCTCCAGGTCCCCTATGAAGAGGCTGTAGCGCTCCACCTCCAGGGGCAGGCAGTGCTCGCGGACCAGCGCCAACACAGCCTCCCCGCGCACCGCGTTCTCCTGGACCTCCGTCTGGAGGACCCCGCGGATCTCCTCCAAGCCACGCAGGCGCTCCTCCGCATACGACACCAGTATACGCTGTCACGGAACAAAACAAACAGGTGTAAATAGCTTTACATATTTCTTTGATCTGGATTTGGGGAGTTTTAGGGTGTGTCATATAATGTGGGCCCGTAAAGCCCACAGGCTATACCATTGACTTGAATAGTCTAGTCGATGAACACGCGTTACATGTTTCTTTGTATAGGTAATTACTCTATAAACCTGATAGCTTATTGAATACTGTGGAGTGTGTGTGGTTGGTGACTGGTTTGAGCAGCCTCACCTGGCCAGAGTCAGACTGATTAGACTCTGGGGTTGGGTGAGGCTGCACACCTGTGGTGCATTGAGTAATCAAGGCACACAGGTTAAACCAGCCACCACCACACGCACTCAAGGAGGCAGCACAGACATGTCCGCATTTACCACGTGCTCTGGCTGTAACGTCTTGCCAACACTCCTGTGTGTCGGAGGAGCCCAGAAATAAGTGGCAGGAGAAACTGCCACAAAAACATTAGTATGTCTCTGAGATGGCTTGAAGATGCACTGTATGGGCCTTATTCAAATAGTGGCCATCTTGGTTCCAAACGCTAGCATCTAGAACCTAGATGGAACCAAGAAGGCCACTAGGTGAAAGCCCATTGGTGAGTGAATATTAAGTTTATGATGTACAGTAGAGTACAGAACACAGTATTACCCCCAAAACTATTTTTTATGCTTTTCCCAAGTGCTTGGCCAACCTTTAGAGGAAAGACAAGACTATTCTAATAATTCACCTTCTTTTCAGTGATGTACGCCTGGATCTGTGGATCTGAACATGGAACAGTGTGGTCATCTTCGTCAGAAGCTGACAAGGGCTGGACATCAGCACTGGAAACAGAGCGAAATATGCTGTTGTTGAAATGACCAAACTACCACTGATTCAACACAATCGTCACGTTTCACTGCTGTATCAGGATGGGCTACCCATTTTTTTCCATCATTTTATTATATATACGTAATATTTACAGGGACGTATAATTCAAATAATTCAAATTCTGAAGCCCAAAGCACACGGATGTGTGATTTCGGACAGACACCAAAATAGACGCTATGTAATGCCTGTGTTTGTTATACCAGGGGATCCCAAACGTTGCCATGCCATGACCCACCAATGGAGCTTCGTTTGGCCCAGGACCCAACACATATTGGTACATTCTCACCATTACCATGTCAAAAAAGTGAGATCATTAAGATTTCTCAGTGTATATTGTTCATCAATGCAGTGTTCCCCTTTTCAGTCTTCAAACATGCTAATGATCAAATGCATGTAGGCATGCCCATGCATGTTTATTTTTGAACAAAATGTTCCGAAAAATATTGTTTGTGGCCATCTCGCGACCCACTTGGTCAACTGCTGCGACCCACGTATAGGTCCCGACCCACAGTTTGAAAACCAGTGTTATACGATACACAGAAACATTGGTGGAGCTATGCTCTTAGCCATCTGGTAACGTTTATTAAGTCACCTCCTGGTAGTATGATTTCATATATTATATGAATAAATATTGGCCTCCTTCTCTTCTCTCCCACTTCTGTGTGTACACGTGGCAATAAAAACATCAACCAATCACGTTTAACCACGTCACGTCTTCATAACCTCTCTCTTGTGCATGGAATCAAAACGAAACTTCTGAAACACTCTCTGTGAGGATAGTCAAATTGTCAGGAATGTTGACTTTCTAGGTTCTGCAAGGGCTCAAGTAAATGTGTATATAATAAATGTGTATATTGCGTATATGTTACAGGAAATGAAGAAAAAAACAGGGAATCTACAGATTCAACAACCACGTTAAGTATTTCCGTAATTACCACGAGATCTACATTGGGGAATCTATACATTCACCGTCCCAGTGGGAAATGTATAAATGTATCCCGTCCAAACGGGAAATCCAAAAAAACAAAAACAAAACAGTAGACTCTGTTATCACTATGATGATCACAATCTCGAAAGGCTTGTGTGTGGGTGTGAGAGGAAGCCCCTACCTCTCGGCCGGCCCCCTCTGCTCCTGCTTCTTCTTGTAGTGCTCCTCCATCAGCAGGGTGTCCTCCGACAGCAGCTGCTCCATCAGCATCAGCGCTGTCTTTCGATTGGCCAGCGGGTACAGCGCACTGGCCAGCGACCTGTCCGCCTTCACCACCGCCACCACCAACTCCACCCACTGCGGCTTCTTCACGGGCTCCTCTGAGCTCTCCTTCTTGCCCTCCGGAGTGCCCCGTTCCTCCTCCTCAGGTTTTGGGTCTCGTTCTGGATCCACTACCTTCGTAGTCTCTACGTGTTCCTCCACGTCTACAGTGTGAATGGGTTCGGCTTCGAAGACACCTTTGGAGGGAGATTGAAGGGGTGCACCACTCTGTGCTGGGGAATCCAGGCTTGAGGACTTGGGAATGGACTCAAATACATCGTCAGTTAGTGGGAAGCCTGGGCTTTCGTCCTTGACATCAGGAGAAGGAAGAGGAGGTGTTGGCAACTCGGGCTCCATCTTAACCCAACAACTCGTAAACACGTCCTGGTTGGAACCAGGGGGCGGGGTTACACCACGGGGGTCATCCAATGGCCGTTCTTGCTCTGATGCTGTCAACTTTCTTTCTCTGAGGAAAGAGAAACTAATTAAGGCTAATATAATTGATTGAGGGGAATTTTATGTTTTGATATGTATATATATATACACACATACTGGACACACGTTCTTACTTAATAACTTACATGCAAGTTTACAGGAAAGATACTGATAGAAATGTATCCTTAGCAAGTGAATAGAGTTATTCTTACCTGGACTCAGGATTGCTCTCTTTTGGAGACCTTGCCTGACTGAGCAAGGACGGGCTGGCTGAGGTCGATTTGATATCTCTCTCTCTGGTCTCTGGTCCACTTGGTGACTGGGGGTCGGAAGATTCACTGCCAGGTACACTGAGCCTTGCCTCATCCCAGACAGACCCCTGTGAGCTAGGTGTGCCCGAGGGAATTCTGACCTGACGAGAGTTGCTGGAGGCTGGGGAGGCAGATCTACTCAAGTCCTTGGCTTCTGCATTTGCCGCAGGCCTGGTCTCCTCATCACCCCCCAGCTGTGAGGTTGAGTCTGCCTTGGAGAGGGTTCTTTTGTGGGTCTGTTTTTGCCCACCCAGTGGCTGGGTCCTTTCCAGGCCCAGTGTCTCCAGTCCCTGCCTGGCTTGCTCCAAACCCTTGAGATGGGCCATCTCGTCTCTTCGTCTACCATCCGAGACAGAGGGGAGTTTCCTCTTCTCCCTTCCTGGTCTCGCTGGGGGATTCCACAGTTGGTCGAGCTGTTCAGAACTCTTACTCAGCACCGGAGGTCTGGAGCACCTCAATGTTCCCAGCTCCTCCATGGACTTTCCCCTCTGGGCGACCACGCGGACACGCTGCTGGACCTCCAAAGCTGCTGGCCTGGCCACAGACTCCTCACCCACGCTCGCCTGCTCACTGCTGCAATTCATACACAACAGTTCAATGGTTAAAACAGAGTGGTGGTGCATACAACAGCTGTACCAGTACTCCCTGGCCACCTATTACCATTCAGCCCCACTAAGGCATTTTCTTGTCTTCTTTTATCCATGTATCCATAGTATGCATTTTATGTGCATGTATGTATGTATAAAGTGTATATATATCCTACCTCTATTTTGTACTTATTTTGTATATAGTTTGTCTTAAATGTATCTGAAGTGTACCATGAAAAGTGCTTAAGAAAATGCATAATTATTATTATTATTATTTGTGTATAAATTATCACAGAGGATACTATGAAATCAACTAGTGCTTAAACTATAAGGACAATTCAACATTATAATATGAAAAACAAATGTGAGCTTCTCCTTTTACAATGTGGATACAAATCTAGAAGAGCAGAGTGTTGGCTGAACTGTGTTCGCTTAGATCCATTGCAAATGAAGTGGAGATGTGTAGCCTATACAAGCACACAACCTCAGTGACCCACAGCAAAAGAAACAAACATCTGACTTTGTCTGGCACACTGGTGCATACCTCTGGGTTTCCATAGCATTAGCTGGAGATGAATCATCCTCTGGGCCATGTGCCTGCAGAACAACCAAGAACAATCAAGATGCAAATCAAACCACAGACTTTTTAATCACTTTCCTTTGAATCCTATAGCATTGTGTACAGCATTGTAAGCTGTGTACAATTTAAATCAATGATAAAAGAAAATGGCATTTCTGTGTTATTTGACAAATGTATACATTATATATATAACGGTTATCTGGCACACCAAAACCAACCTGTTGAAATGTGTAATACATCTTCTTTTGGGTTTTGATTACCTGAAATGCAAGTGGTGTGGATCTTGACCGGTTCCTGAAGAAGTCTGTGGGTTCTGTCTGGCTCAACAAGCTCCCCACTGAGGCAGACTTCCCTTGAGCACTCTGGCTTTCCTTCCAGCTGGGTTGGCCACTACCATGGACCAATCCAGACTGAGCTGACTGAGCTGAGAAAAACTGGGCATATCTGTTTGGACAAAAAAAACAAATGAAATAGAAACCTTTAGTCTACAAAGTCCATTACCATCATGACAGTAAATCATGATACATTTTCTTTTTTTGGTCTCACCTGATGGAACTACTGGAAGAGTCGAGGATGCGGCCTGCAGAATGCGGCCTGTTAAGTTTCTTCTTGAACCCCTGACTTCCTGTATTTGCAGTCTGAGACTTGGCTGCCCATCCAACTGGCTTCTCCCCAATAGAGTGCCTCTGTCTGGAGGGAGGTGGTAATTGAGGCCCAGGCTGCTGGGGCTCAGCAACTTTGTGGCCTGTCTTGCGTACCATATACTCCACCAGCGCATTATGCTGAAGGTTCTTTAGGTTTGTCTTTGAGAGACTGGAAGCAGATAAGGCCCGGCCTCGTGTCTCAAACATCTTCCTCCTGGCTGCAACCAACCCTTGCTCTCCATGCTGTCCCGGGTCCTCTCCGTTACACTCTGTTAAGATGAAGTGTTCCAGTTCATTTCCAAGGGAACGGCAAGCGGAGTGGTTGGGGGAGTCACCCAGCTGATGAAGCTTCTCCGGTTCAGAGAAGCACATCTTCTTCTGCTCTTGAGTCAGGCGTTTCCTGCCGCCGATACGAGCCACTTGGGGCTGTGCCACATTCAGAGGTCTTCCATTTTCCCTTTGACCTTCTTCGTCCTTCTCTTTCTCCATAACCTCTTTTTTTATGCTCCCTATTTCCATTTCCTCTGATGCTACTGAAGGGGTCAGAGTTTCTGTTGACGTCTCGGAGTCCTGTGAAGCCGAGAAATGATGTATCACTGTAGGCCGCAGCTCGGGTCTTCGCTCCTTGATCCGGTGGGGCCATGACAGCTGGAGGTCCTTGCGTTTGTATGAGGTCTCCCATAAGACTTTAGACTGGGCGTCCTTTAGCTGCTCCTTGTAGTACTTCTTAAATGAGTCATCCAGCGTGTTGCAAGCATTCGAGATAAGCTCTCCTCCAACTTCTGCAACAGTTTCAATCTGAAGAGATCTCTCCTTGCTGCGTATATTAATGTCTTTATGACCAGCTTTGTTGAAGATTGTTTCTTCGCCTTTTACATTATTAGTAACGTCCTTTTTGGGCTTTAGCACTGCCCTGTTGGCTCCGGTAAGATGGTAGAGAAGTGGAGTGGTTTCCTTGTTGATTCTTTCACTGGCTACATCCCCTAGAGGTTGCCTTCTACCTTTCTTTGCCAGATCTTCTCTCTTCTGGTCATTGCTTATCAATGTAGTGGCCTCCTTTGTTGGCCTTTGATTTCCTTGGGGGGCGTCATTTTCCTCAGGGCCACAGAAGAAGATGGGATGGTTAGCGGTGTGGCGGCCAATCTCCTGACTTTGGCTCAAGTGCATTTGTTCTAATGATACAAAACTGTGGGAGGGCTGTATTGTCATTGGAGAAGGTCCATTGGACATTGTGCTCAGGTTGTCATCCTGGTTCTTGAATACCGAGTCCTGCTCCTGAGACATAGAAGTGTAAACTTGCAGCTTATTTGAGAGTGCTTCCGTGGATTTGTAAGGCCTGTGCTGGGGTGGCCTAAAGAAATTGTCCATGGTGCTGTGGCATCTGTCCTTCTCCCTGAGCCTGAACGTCTCCACCACAGTGGAGCTCTCGCTTCCTGCCTCAGATGCACACGACGACACAGAGAGTTTTCTCCCACCGGTTCCTGTCTGTTTACCTGTGACAAAATAAAACTGGCCCTTATGCTGGATGCTGCTGGCGGTCAAGTTCTGGCCAATACTGCTCGGGCTGGAAGACCTGTTTGGCTCTGGGACGAGACTTTGGGGACTCTCTTTGGCAGAGTGTGCCCTTTTGCGATGGTGATCAAAATGGTTGCTGCCTTTGTTTGTTACATCACCTCCGCTACTCCTGGCCCGTTGTCTATTCTTCTGATTCTCCATTTGGTTGGTACCCTGAGGTGGTGGTTTGCTTAGGAGGCTCGCTGACATTTGCTGCTGCCCAAAATTGCTCTGATTGGCAGGGAAAATGTGTTCTGAGTTTGAAAAGTTGACGACGTCATGGTGTTGAGGAGGAGGACGGTAGCAAGGAAGCTGATGAGACTGTGGCGGTTCTTGATGTGTTTCCCGCCAACCCCCATAGACTAGGTCGGAGTTGCCAGGCTCTGGAACAGCTGTCTGGTTTGATTTGAGAGCGTCCTGAGGCAGCGTCTGTGGGTGGAAATTACTGAAGGGCATTTGCTGCTTATGTGTGCGTAGTTGCTGAGGTTGGGGTTTAGCACCCTGATGGTGGCCTCGGGTGTTCTCCAGGTTCCTCGTGGCTACGAAGCTATCCAGGCGTGCAGGTGGTGGAGGAGGAGGATGGTGGGAACGGGGAGGATTCGGGGATGCAGTCACTTTGCTGTCGGGATTACATCTATCATGGCCGTTTTGCCGTTGGTTGTTGATGTTGCGATGCTGCTGCGAGATCGCCTCCATAGAGTGATACAGCTGGTCCATGGCCCTTGTCTCGGACTGGTGAACCTGGCAGGGTTGGTACACCGCCTTCACATACTTGAGATCGGTGTAGTGGTTGAAAGAGCTGGGCTGCAGGTCATCCTGGAGGAAGGGCGATGGGTAGTCTGGAACTGTGGACCCGCCGGAGAACGAGCTGTAGGCGGAGTCACCCTTTCCGTGCTGATGGTGGGTCAGCTGGTCACTGATGCTGCTGTTGGACTTGGCTGGAGAGAGCCGGCTGATCGGCAGGCTTAAAGGGTGCAAGTCCAAGTTGCTCATTCTTTCAAAGTGAAGGCCAAAGGAATCCATGGAGGACTGGTGTGGAGGCCAGGGAGTGAAGGGTATATTTTGCTGTGTGTTTGTGTGTGTGCGTAGGTGGTGGAAGGTTCAAGGGAGGCAACACCTTTGCAACAGAATGTTTTTCTGATGTCTTGGATGCGATTCAGGTCATTTTCTCCTCTCCATGTGGCTGATTCAAAGCCCCTTCAGAAAGGGACATCTCACTGTTCAGTTGAGCCTGGGTATAGGGAAACATAAACATAAACATTACTTTCGTGTTATTATGGGTCAGCACAGCAGAGATACCAGATGCACCAGTTGAACCTCCCACAAGGATTTCCTCATCAACAACTCTAAATAGCAATAGAGAAACTACAGAGACACAGCAAACAGAAACTCTGCCTAAATTATCCATTCAGGGCATGTGTACGTGTGCATGTTTGAGTGACATTGGGCGTTGAGTGCTGTAGCGTGTTTGCCCAAAGAGAGAGCTATGCACTCAACAACTGCACACAAACATCAAAGAAGAAAAACAAAAACACCTTTTCAGGCCACAAAGTGTTTGCCAATGCAGACCTCTAGGAAATGGTCTGCATGAGTATGTTTGTGTTTGTTTGCCCTGTTGCAGCTAAAGCTTCCACCACCGCCATCAAAAATATTATTTTGTTTCAGGTATTTTTACATTGTATTATTTCAACAGAGATGTATGCTTTCCATTGTTTTGTAACCTCTTCCTTGAATTGTAACACATTGATTTCCACCCTCTTTCTGGAGCTGGCTAGTTCTCTTTACTTATCCAAACAAAGGACATGGTTTTGATTCAAATTGTGTTTCCAGCCAATTAGTAGAGTATAAATTAAGGGCATGTCTTCAACCCTGATTATGAGGGTTCCAATCCCATTGTATCTTCTACATTTACATTTAGGGCATTTAGCAGACGCTTTTATCGAAAGCGACTTACAAGTACTTATCTATTTCAGTGACATTCCCCTGGAGCAACTCAGGGTTAAGTACCTTGCTCAGGGGTACAATGGTGGCAGACCCAGGGATCGAACCCATGACTCTCCGGTGCTCCGTCTGGAAGCACTGTTCCTTACCCACTAGGCTACCATCTACCAACAATGGCTCTCATCACATTGTAGCGAGCCCCTTTTACTACTCGTGTTTAGATCATGTGGGATGGTAATGAGACCATTCTTGTGGGGTTTATTTCATGAATACTATTTCTGATTATTCAATCAAATACAATCATACATTGAAACACACTCAACACTTCTCAATCCATATGAGAATAATGATTAGTTCTCGAATTCGTCCAAATCTGAGAATCATTCTATTGTATGTATTGTATCTATGTAAATCATCCCAGAGGAGCAAATAAAAGCACCATTTTGTTTGAAGTTTGGCTTAGAGGTCATTACAACCATAAGGACAGGACATGATATCCTTCTAGTTGGACTATGCCGGGCTGGGATAGTGAACCACTTGATGATGGAACCTGTCTGGAGGCATCTCTCCAAGTCCTCTAATTAGGAGCCCTGCAGTTTCCTGAGCACGTTGTCAAACAGCGGCCACAGAAAAATTTCAGGAATTCCATATCGAGCTGGCAAAGATGTTGGAGGTTAAAGCCATGTGACAGTTGTTAAAATGGATTATACACCACAGTGGTCGAGAAAGTTTTTTTTCTTTTTTCTTTAAGTTGTAGGTATAGGTTTTTTTAACTATAACCATGGAAACTAGAAAATAATTCCAGTTGGTTGAACAAGCGGTATGTACCCCAGCAAGCTAACGTTATCTCAGTTAGTAAGCAGACACACATGCCCCAGGTCTCCCCAATGACTTTTTAAAACACGGCTGAAAATACTATACTATCTGAACTATCTGAAGATTATTTACAATCTCTATTGACTACCCGTCTGTCCCTTTTGTATGAACACAAAACCTGTCGCCCTGGGACCTTTCAGGAACAGTAGGAGAAAGGATATTCCATGTGTTTCTGGGTGGCCCTCCTGATCGGGCGTTGAACCCATGCTCATGTGTGTGCATGTGTGTGTGTGGTTTCCAGCTCTAGCCTCTTTGAGGAGAGAGAGAGAGCGAGAGAGGGAGAGAGGGAGAGTTGGGGCTCCCAAACAGGGGGCCGATGAAGTGGAAGTGATGGAGAGGACAGCAAGTGACAAAATGTACAGAGAGCAGGAGTAGCTGGGGACTAACCAGACAAATGTGTGTGTGACAAGTGTGTGTGTGTGGACACACACACACACACACACACACACACACACAAAACAACAACGAGAGGCAAGACTTGAACTACGACACAGAGAGAAGAGAATCGTCAAGCTGTGAGTGAATCAACAGCTTAGTACAGGAAGGACGGAAGGCTGAGAGTTAGCAGTGAGATGTCGACAACTACGAACCAAAAGTAGACAGAAACGAGAGTGGATATAAATGAATACCACTCTAAAAAACAACTCACCCATGGACACACCTTCAGACACACAATGTCCCATTTTAAGTTTCATCCAAGACAATCCATCCCCCCCGTCTCTCCCCTCCAGCAGCAGTGTAGGCGGACCAGAGCAAGTAACCCGGAGAAGCAGAAGATTACACACAAGACTTCCAACCCCCCCCCCCCCCCCCCCAGGCCCCAGGACCCCAGGCTGCACCAATGGAGGCTGTTGATTGGTCGGCCTGCTGATGTCCGGGATCTGCGATGAGCACAATGAGCGCAGCGGAGGGAATGTCTCGCGGGGATATCGGGACGGGCTGCTAGCGCTGCTGGACGGCCGAAAACAACAGAGAGCGAGAGGGGGGGCAGAGAGGGAGAGAGTGAGAGGGGGGGTGGGCGGCAGAGAGGGAGAGAAGGCAGAGAGAGAGAGAGAGAGAGAGACTTGCATTCCTGGCTGGCTTCAAAGACAGAACAGAGCCTGGGTGCCCATTCATTCCTTGGCCCGTCACATGGAGACGGGCCAGGGCAGTGGGGGGGGGGGGGGGGGGGGGGGGGGGGGGGGGGGGGGGGGGGGGGGGGGGGGCCCCCCCCCCCCCCCCCCCCCCCCCCCCCCTCAGCACCACCAGGCAGTAATTCTTAATTGACACCTGTCAGGATAATGGCG
>OOFB01031527.1:0-10915 GCA_900323305.1 Trachyrincus murrayi | reverse complement strand
GGGCAGGGGGGGGGGGGAGGGGGTGGGCGGGGGGGGGGGGGGGGGGGGGGGGGGGGGGGGGGGGGGGGGGGGGGGGGGGGTGGGGGGTGGGGCGCTGGAAGGATGGGTGCGTGGGTGACCTCCCGCCCTCCCATCGAAAAACACTGACAAAGACTATATCACCACCACCCCCTCCCAAGCCAGCCACACACACACACACACACACACACACACACACATCCATTCTCACTATTACTCTCTTCAAACTCTTCCAAGGCATGTGGAACAGAGAGATGAACTGACTGATGGCTGCAGTTATATTACAGCTACTCATAACATGAACATACAGAATGTCAATTACTCAAGGAAGTTTTACCTTTCATTGACTTTGAAAGGTATAACATGGTTCTTGTTGACTTGAAGGAATGGAAGGAATACTTTAAAGTTTGTTTCTGTTCAAGCTGGAATAAAGTGGAAAGAGTGGAAAACAGAATCTGTACTTGACTCTACGGGTGAGTACATCACATATGTTCATAGAGTGTGTGTGTGTGTGTGTGTGTTTCAGTTGTTGAGAGTTTATTCTGACTCTAGCACTACATTGCACACGCTCATTGTTGCCATCTCGGTCATTATCTTAACCCTAACGCTTCATGTACCAGAGCTAGCTAGCGCTGCTAGCACTGCTAGTGCTGGTGAATGCCGTTCTCTGTTGTCATTAGCGTGCCGACAGCACTGCTAGTGCTGTTCAGAGAGAGAGAGTCCGGGCTCCGTCGTCATGGCTGTGGCTGTCACCTCATTGACTGGCTGCCATCTCCACATGACAGGATGAGATCCCTCTCACATGCACTAACACATGCAGAAACACACTCACGTTTATATTTTTTACACTGCTAAGTGTCATCCAGTCCTGGCCCCCTACTTATTTAAATACCCTAAAGCTGCTCTGACTTCAAATAAATATTATTTTTTTCTTTTAAGGAGGTCAATAACCTTGAGTCAATATTTAAGTAAATACTTTCAAACTTTCAAGATATGCAACGTTAAACAAAAGACTTAGCACAACTTTCCTGCCTAGCAACAATGCTGCCTCCAACCTATCATGGACAAGTGGAAATAGAAAAAAGATTAACACAGGACCCCCTAAGAGCCATAAGAATGTAAAGTCATGGTTTTAGTACTCGTGCACGGTTGGTCAGAGGTGTCAGGCAAGGACTCAACATTTGTGTAAGAAGATTGGAATTTTAAGACCAATGAACACAGAGAGAGCGAGAGAGACAGAGAGAGAGAGAGAGAGAGAGAGAGAGAGAGAGAGAGAGGCAAGCAAGCAAATTAGGTTGAAAATAAGAAGGAAGGAATTCAAAGAACCTAGCATACGGGGGGAGGAGGGTTGAAAATCTCTCAGGTGCTCGTGTATTTCAGCGTGACCTTTGTTCTCCAGCCTGAGACTTAAACACCAGGAACTCCCAGACAAGGAAGCTATAAGGAAAGCAGCAGAAAACTATAAACCTATAAACCAGATAACAGAAGCCCAGACAGAAAGGTTGCCTAACCAACCACTAAAGCATGATATGTATAGGAACGTGAAGGGTAACGCTAACAAGATATGCTATCTATAGTGAATGGTGCGACAGCGAAGTGACTGTGAGCGTAGTTCTGTTGATATTTTTGGGGTTTCTCTTGAAGGGGAACTGTGAGTTTTTATGTGTGAGAATGTCGTGATGTTGCCAAAACATAGTGTGGAGTGTGTGTGGTGGTGGCTGGTTTAAGCAGCCTCAGAGTCAGACTGATTAGACTCTGGGGCTGGGTGAGGCTGCACACCTGTTGCATTGGCCAATCAACCATCCTGCCCTCTCATAATGTGGCCATGGTAGAAGGAGAAGTGTCAGCTCCAAAGTGAACCAGGGAATTTAGTGAGATGGGAGAATCACACACAGAAGATAAGAAGAAGACACAAAGTAAACATGTATAATCATGGAAGATTATGAAGGAAAAAAAAATAGGATTGTGTGTGTGTGTGTTATGCCATGCCACTGGGCAGCATTCAATGTAATGCCTTAAGTCTCTCTGGTGACACTCTAATAACCTCCGCATTCCAGCGCTGATTTGGGCTAAATAGGTATTTGTACGATATTCAAGATTTAGCCTGCTAGGCCTGTTCAGCTGCTACCACTGGACTGCCCTCAATGCATTGAAGACACCGTATTGCTTTTTGGGTGTCGTTGTTGACACACGCACGCACGCACGCGCGCGCACGCACGCACGCACGCACGCACACACGCACACACACACACACACACACACACACACACACACACACACACACACACACACACACACACACACACACACACACACACACACACACACACACACACACATCGGGAACCATCTCTCAGTTGCACATTCCTTAACCTTCGCCAGTAAACAATTAACCAGGAAGTGGAGCATGCCAGGCAGGCTGCGGGCTGCTGACGGACTTAGTAAAACTGTACCAATGGGCTTCCTTGTAGAATGCACACCTCATTCCTTGTGTGTGGGGGGGGGGGGTATTACTTTTGTATTAGGGGACCCCTGGGGCCACAAAACCTGCAATATGATACATTGGTGTATTGGTGGTGGGTCACAATGGATGGATACTGTTGGAATTGTGGAAAAACATGCTTTCAGGCGATGGTGTGCGTGTGTGCGCGCATGTGTGTGTGTGTGTGTGTGTGTGTGTGTGTGTGTATAAGAAAAAAGACAGACAAATGGCAAAATAATATTTGTACAAATGATGTGCTGTAGAGACAGACAGACACACCTGCGCCACTACAAAGCAGCTCTTTACCTCTCTCAGGGATGAAAACAGAAGTCTGACATTGCAGACAAAAGGTGAGGCCATTGTGAACGCGAGGACGCCAGACATTCATGAAATGTTTAAAGACAAGGCACCCCGGCTGGATGTATGACATTGAGTTTGAGACCCACTCTCTGTTGGACTGGGTGGCCTAGTGTTAGAGATTATCTGGATTCTACAGCAGTGAGTTATAAAACAACGCACCTGTACTTCAATGTACTCCCAAAAAATTCCCATCAAACAATTCCTGACTTTGTTGGCCGGAGCATTAGCATGAATTCCAATGACACATTGGAATTCAGTTTCATTTACTTGTCATTGATATTAAGTTTCCGACGGCTTCCCATGGCAAGCCATCCACACAATAGCGATTACCATTGTATTGTTTGTGAAAGTTAGAGTTGCTGTAAAGGTTCCACTACCTGTATCTAAATGTGACAAGAAAAGCGGAAGCATGTAAACAACACAAAAAACTAACACAAAATATCACTTTTTTTGTAAAATGTTATTTTACATCTTTGTTAAACTATTACACGATTTTGTTAAATCATATGAAACTCTGTGTCATTAAGCAGCTAACAGAGAGGGTCATGAGTTTGATCGTATATATATACGGTCTACCAAGACCAAAAGTCCATTCTCTTACTTCCGATGAGCTGTGTAGGTGAGGAGCAAGACGAACAAGAACAACAACTACATTGAGATGAAAGTATGGAGTTTTTGGACGAAGCAATATCGGAAATCCGTGATATTCCTTCATTGAAGCCACTGCAGCGGCTTACCACCCACTGACCTGTATCATATCGTATCGCTGCATCGGATGTTCCGCCCACTCCCCCCCCCCCCAATATACGCACATTCGAAGCATCTCATTCCAGGCGTTCCGTTGAGAGATGAGAACGCCTGGGAACGAGGTTAGCGGCTAACTAATTCCCCTTCATGACATCATCATCCTGCGTCATCCACACTCATCCTGCTGCAACGGGCATCCTGGCACCCATGTATGGGTCTAATTCATAACCCCTCACCAAGGCTCAGAGCCATCCGACCATGGAAGCACGAACAGCAATTGACCCGTAATGACACCTCCGGGCCAGGGACACCATCTGACTACACAGGGATAGCCAGGGGTTCTCCAGTGACACAGTGAAGCTTTTACGGCACAGCCCTGACAATAAGGCTGAACAATTAATCCAAATATTATTGAAATCGCAATATGGCCAAGTGCAATATCCAAATCGCAGGAGCGATTGACATTTTTTGCTAAGGGTAAAATGTGTAAATGTAAATTTACAACACCATTAGAAATGAAGTACTGTAGTGCTGCAGAGATGCCCTGGCCTACACATGTATTTCTCCAGATGTGAGACAACATGTTTGTTTGGTACAGACCCCAACAAATGTCACATCATGATAGTATTTTCAGTGAAAATGAGAATTGAAAAATCATTCCCACTATTAGTGAATCATATCGCAATCGCAATATCTGTCAAAATAATCGCAATATGATCTTCGTTACCATATCGTTCAGCCCTACCTGACAAGAGAATAACGTTATGTTGTACCGGCTCTCTCTCTGATGAACTTAACTCTTCAGTCATCATGCGTGTAACCCCTCACGCCAGTAGCAACCACCTTGTGCTACTAGTTAGCTCTCTTTCAAAATAGCCACTGACTGTTCTCTCCTGGCTATAATGAACATCCACTATGAATCACTGTAAATCCACACACTAATAATAACTGTAATACATAAAGCGTTAACAAGGCTTTCATAAAATGTGCGTCCATGAGGGAAAAAGCTCATTAAAAATGTCCCCGGGTGAATGAATGGACCGAGGAACACTGTGGCCCTTTGTGGCCGAGCAAGCTGCTCTCTATGTCTCTCTATCGCAAAGTGCTCTCTCTCTCTCTCTCTCTCTCTCTCTCTCTCTCTCTCTCTCTCTCTCTCTCTCTCTCTCTCTCTCTCTCTACATTAATATGACTGTGTGTTGTGCTGTAAACGTACACTTTATTATTGATTCATCATACTTCAGAAGAATCATGTCTTATGCCCTTAATTGTTTTGCTATGTGTTATTTATTAAAATATTGATATAAATGGAACTGCATTTAACGTTGTACTGGTACTGCACACACGCTCGAGAATAAACATGTGATGTCATATTTACTCACATATTTACTACTTTATGAATGTGGAGTGTGTGTTGTTGGTGGCAGGTTTAAGCAGCAGTCTGACCCTAACTGATTAGACTCTGGGGCTGGGTGAGGCTGCACACCTGTTGCATTGGCCAATCAAGGCCCACAGGTCAAACCAGCCACCAGCACACACACTCAGGAGGAGAGCTAACATGTCAAGATTTTACCACCTGCTCTGCCTGCATAAACATTCTGCAATAAACCGGTTTACACCATACTACCCTGTGTCCTGGTGTTGGGGGTGCCCTGGAGAGCCACTCCGGTAGCATGTGGTAGGGGCACTGCCACAATGAACTATGTTTTATAATCACCATATATGTACCTCAGTAGTCGCTGTGATGTGACTTCATGTTTATCATCAAACACACGTGCCGCAAACGCATGTTATGGTATGCCTCCATTTCTCCGTCTTCCTCCGTGAATCTATTGTGAAACTCTGGATAGCATTTCCCCATCCGTCCCAGAGGTTCCAGATAGGAGCGATTTCCTCCCGAGCACAAGAGAAAGTCCAGCAGTTCACACTCCTCTGACACAATAGCCACATGGCTCAGAGGAGGAAGGACCACCGCAACACAAGGGAAAGGGAGGGTAAGATGGAGAAAGAAAAAAACTGACGAGAAAGAAAGAGGGCGTGAGAAAAAAAACCCACATTTAGAGGGATCAGTTCTAATACGATAAAGCAATAACAATGGTGTAGTTCACCTACAGTCTTGTTCTAATCTAGCCGGTAAAACACACACATCAGAATCGGGGACCTCGGTGGTCGAGTCCACGTCCGGGGCCGAATCACCAAAATTGAAATGCAAATAAATAAATGCAAATAAAATCGGCATAAACAAAAATAACACCACTGACACAATTTTGAAGTTATAGGGCATGAAATCTTATAGGAAATCTTATAGGATCTCATAACAAACACACAAATAAACACCAATAAACTCACATTAAAAAAAACAAACTCATTATTAAAACAAAAGTACGAGTCCTCATATTTGACATCCGTCGTCCACATGCAGTCTATATATATATATATATATATATATATATATATATATATATATATATATATATATATATATACACACACATAATGAGGTCTTTTGTGGCAGCAGCGTTCTTATCATTAAGAGTACGTGCCTGGCAGGGACACGCAGAGAGTGGAATGTGCACGATAAGCACATGGCACAGGTGCTTATGGTGATACAAGTCCTGCTAACATCGCAACCTGATGCCTGCCGATGTCCATCACTGTTATGTAACAGCTGTTATAATTATGACATAATGAGGGTGACATTACCCCTTTTTTAATGACGCACGCTCTCTGCACTCGCTTAGAAACTAGAGAGAGAGAAAAGGGCAGATGAGAAAAGAGATAACATCTTGCTCCATGCTACAGAACATAATAGTATGTACCATGACAGAAGAGATACAAGTTCTTTAGGAGGTGCTGTAGGTAAGATTTAAGAGCTATAATTTGAGTGTAATTGGTTATAAATCCCATAGCCATCCGTCAGCTATAAGTGAGTGAAACGCAGCGCGCCTGCCTCTGTATGAGACCATTTAGATTTTAGACCGCTCCCGGCTCGGTTATGACCAATCAGGGCATCTCTTCCCTGAGAAGAGATGGATGGGGGTGTTTTTTTGGTTGTTTATTTTCTAAATATTGCTCTCTTCTGCTCTCTCTCTTTACACCTCTCAAATATTACCTACAGCAGCTTTAACACATTAAAACTTTGTCTCTTTCCTCACTTGATTTGCTATGAGAACAATGTTATTTGAATAGCAGATTGTCTGATAAAAAAAAATTAATCTTTGTATGACAAAAATACACAAATGACACAAATACAAAAATGGAATGCACTCTTGTTATGCTCTCACGCACTTCAAGTTCTCCCACGTGATACATGACATTAAGTTCTGTGCCAAGACGTCAGATCACAAGGACAAAGTTAACTTCCAACAGCCCAGTGGCGTGAGATATGCGGTCCTCTTGTCCCTCATTCAATATGCACACAAGGAAGTGAAAACTCAATAGACGCTTTTTTAATGACAAACCAAACATGCCACGGAACGCATTGCACAAGCATTGCAGTGGCAGTGCGTTTTTGTCAAACAGTAACCCATAATCACCCTTGTAGTACTTAGGGTCCAAAATAACACCTGCCACCAACCAATGGCAGATATCTTTGACCATTTGGCAAAAATGCAGGGTTACATATTAAAACAATTGGGTGACCACTAGATTTTTACACTCTGGCAGGTAAAAAGACAAAATTCAAAAAGTAAATTTTGGACCCTGCTAGCAGGGCAGTGTTCTTGTCTCATCTAGTGTTCAGGCTGTTTGACTTCCCAGCCAAAAGGTTCTGGGTTCGAAGCCCAATGTCCGCAGTTTACGGTAGGCATCCTTGAGCAAGATGCCCAACCCCTAATGCTCATAAATTACATCACTGAAAGTCGCTTTGGATAAAAGCATCTACTAGAGGAGGTATAGGTATAGGTAATAGGTCTCTGTCGGGATAGCTGTTTTTCTCAGGTTACGGGGCCGACAGGCCCAGTGGTGGGTTGTAGCCTCCGGCCACCAAGCAGAATCACACAATGACCGCCCTTCACAGGACACACAAGAGCTCACCTACATCCATCCACAGTCATACACAAACCCTCCGTTTGTGTGTGTCTCTGTCTGTCTTCCCCATTCACTTTGTGACACCCGAACCATGGGGCCGTTACAACTGGGTGTTCCCCGGCTTGTCAACTTGCTTTTTTTGGTTTTTCTGGCACATTCTTGCGTTCCACAGATGGACGGATGGTCTTATTACAGATGGATGGATGGTCTTATTACAGAGGTATTCTGGGAGTCCTCGTGGTGGCCAGGAACCAGGCTACGCTCATAAATAACAGTCAGAGCCCGGGGAGAAGGCAGACATTTATACGTAGGAAGTTTGATTAACTAACAAAGGTTTGACATCATCTGTCAATCAATCCACAAGTTAACTAAGCCATTTTATTGCTTGATGGTTACATCACATAATAAATGTAATAAAACCATACAAGTTATCTTTGGAGACTTTCATCCTACAACATGGAGGGTGCCATTAAGTGACCATACTAACCTAAATGGTGTGTGTGTGTGTGTGTGTGTGTGTGTGTGTGTGTGTGTGTGTGTGTGTGTGTGTCTGTGTGATCACTATCATTGCCTGAAGACCAGCAGATTTAATTTAAATACCTATCTGCATGACTTCATGGTGTAACACACACACACACACACACACACACACACACACACACACACACACACACACACACACACACACACACACACACACACAGACAGACAGACAGACACACAGTAGTGTGTGTCTGTCTGTGACCTCAGAGGAAATGCCTGAAAGACAGACGGGGGCATTCAGCACCTGCTGGTAAAAGAGCTCACACATGACATCATGTCTCGACGGAATGTCCCTAACGGAAAGCCAAACAGTGTAAAAAAGTCACAACAAAAAGTGTAAAAAGTAAGATAAACTAGGTCACACTCAATGATAAAAGTTAATCTCTCCCCTTTTATACCCGATAGCACGCTTGTTCATCAGGAACATGAACCCCCTGAAAGAGACACAGCACCACCTGACACTCTGGCCGGTGGTGGCTGGTGGTAAGGCAACAAGCAGCCATTTGCTTTGTGTCGGGAGATTTGAATTGCAAAAGAACTCACCAGGCTCACACACACAGAGGAAGGGGGGGGGGGGTGTATTTAGAGACGGATGTGAACTAAAACAAGCCTTAAAAGTTCCTTGAGTTTCCTTGATGACATTTTGGAAAGCGTGTCTTGATATGAATATCTTGATGCAGCGAATACTGCATTAGATGAACAAACATCCTAACTTTGATTTATACAAGGTGTATAACTCCTGATAACTGCACACCTTCTACCATAAAAGTTAGTATATTTTAACAGATTTATTTTTTTTTTAACACAATTTTAACCCCGGACAAATTGAGACACACATAAAAATACTCACATTACCTCAAACAGTGCTCCCATTGCATGGACGACTACATAGCGTTTTTCCAGAACAGTGTGAAAAACTAATAAATATTCCAGAACAAGTTTGTGTGAAATACTTTTACTTTTGTGCTCCTCACTTTTTGGCAGTGTGCATGGGGGAGGAGGGGAGTGGAGTGGAGTGGGCTAGGATTAAATCCTCCTGAGTCTGATTCACCCTTATCTCTGAGCTATACTTCACTACATCCCACTCATTCTTACCAGACACTGTAGATTTAAAAGCGTTTACCGTTTCAATTGAGAGGAAAAAAATACAGTAAAAACTATACAGTAAGACTTTCCAGTGGCATGGAAAGAAAAGCATTTTACAATCTGCTAGACATGTATGTTTATAGTAGGGACATTTCCAAGAAACTTATCTTTAGCCAGCTTGGTTTCTCAGCTTCATCAACCTCAATCCTAAAAACAATAATCAAAAAGGGTTGCTAGAAGTTCAATGTGTTGCAATGGCATTTCTTCTACTCTAGATAGGACAAGAAATCGAAATGCCTATATGCTTTTTCAAAACTTTATAACCATTTATAACCAGATAACATCAGCTCGGTGCTCAGCTGATGAGGCCCTTAAAAGGCTGGCAGCATGTCATCACAATTGGATCCTTTCATGCCAACATGATTTGGCACCGAGGCTGTCCCTTGAATGATGATTACTTTGTTCAGAATGTTCTCACTAAGGTGTGGAGGAGCACATCGATGGTTGGACAAGTAGCTGTACTCCAATAGTACTCCAATACTGGACAACTTGCACTTTCCGTTGAGTATTTTATGGTTTGACTCAAATAATTGTTTGTTTATCTCTGGTTTCCACAAAGCTCCTGTGCTGTACTACACAACTATACATTAGGGCTAAATAAAATAAAATAATAAATAAAATCTATAAACTAGAATTAGATCTCTCTCTTATTGTCACCGTGACAATACACCATTTCTGAAATGGAATTTGACCCAGTCTGAATGAGCTGACCTTGAATTATTATTGTTTTATTATGGTTATTGTTGCGTTGGCGTTATCTCAGCGTGTGCTAAAAAGGATGCAGGGTTGTTTGTCACATAGGTCATTCCAATAAAGCTGCTGAACCGCAATACTGCAGGAGGTTCACAACACTCCCACCTGGAACTTGATCTTCAATTAGCATTTATTTCCCCGTTCCACTTCCAGCTCTGGCTCTATGAATAATACACGCTGCATTGGGATAAATAATACACACTGCGTTGGGAGGTCATCAGCGAGACATCACTGGGAGTGTGCGCCAGAGCGTTACCATGCGGGGGTGTTAAGGAAGTGCGACCTGTAATACAGAGATGATGCCAAGCATTGTGTTGAAGGAACTAAATGTCTCGCTAACACTACAATTACACCCACTGCTCCACCTCCACCTCAGGCTCAGGAGGAATTACTCTGTGTGTGTGTGTGTGTGTGTGTGTGTGTGTGTGTGTGTGTGTGTGTGTGTGTGTGTGTGTGTGTGTGGGGAAACTCGCAGTGAATCCTGCAAGGCGGTGCCCCACACAGCTATAGGCCCATTCCTGGGGACACTAGAGGTACGAGGTGAAGATGTGAAACAAGAGTTATTCTCAGTGTGGCGTAACTTCCACAAAAGGATTTGGCACGGTTGAAAAGCGGCCGCAGTTTTTTTCTTTTCAAGATAACTAATAAATTACATAACATACACATCGCGGGAGGCTCCTGGAATATGTAAGGATGATATTCGATTGTACAACTGCTTTCCTTTATAAGTGCTCCGCCTTTGTTTTGGAATAAAGTGTGAAATAAAGTTTTGTATTTTTCTACATTACCCAGTATGCATTTCTCATCCTCTCGTCCTAATCATCACATGACAGCAGTGAG
>OOFB01031525.1:0-25506 GCA_900323305.1 Trachyrincus murrayi | reverse complement strand
CCCCCCCCTCCTCCTCCTCCTCTCTCCTGATCCATCTCTCTCGCTCCGTCTCTCTCTCACTCTCGCTTTCTCTCCATCTCTCTCTCCGTCTCTCTCCATCTCTCTCTCTCTCTCTCTCTCTCCGTCTCTCTCTCTCTCTCTGTCTCTCCCTCCCTCTCTCTCTCTTTCTCCCCATCTCTCTCTCTCCGCCGCGCTCCCTCTCTCTCTCTCCTTCCCTCTCTTTCTCCATCTCTCTCTCTCTCTCTCTCTCTCTCTCTCTCTCTCTCTCCCCCTCACACTCTGTGGATGCTCACTGTCCCTGAAACATGATGAACCGTGCAGCCCTATGGGAATGTTTCCTCCCCGCTCAGCTAGCGTCAGCTACATCTGTGCCTGTCTGTCTGTTTATACGCACGCGGCAGCAAGCGAGTGAGCAGCAGTGACAGTGGCGGTGGACTCCAGCTCAGGGACCAGGCAGACAGTCCTTCTCACTCTCTCACTGACACTCCTCCCCACTGGAGTGTTGCGATCACCGAGGCACTGGAGCACTTTCCTTCTGCTGCTCGGGGCTCACATGGTTCTTGGTGGTGGTAGTGGTGGTGGTGGTGGTGGTGGTGGTGGTGGAGGAGGTCAAACTACTTTCCCGACTACTAGTGCACAGAATTTGCTGAAAAAAACGGAAAACAAAGACTTGTGGATACTTTTTTGTCTGGATTTTATTTTGGGTCGGGTATTTTTTGTAGTTTTTCGTTTTTTTGAGTGGGGTGTGTGCGAGGAGACTCCTGTGCAGAGCTGTCTCCGATAGGAGACGTGTTAAGCCCTCCGGTGCTCCTCTCACCTCCTCCTGCACCTCCTCCTCTCACCACCACCTCCTACCTCCTCCTGTGGACTATGAACCTGCTGGGCTCTGGGACGTGCGTGTCAGGTCAGTGTCTTGTCTTCTCCACCTCTCCCACACGGCACAACGGCCATTGTGCTTCCTCCTGAAGCTCTGCCACTTGACCTGGGAGCGTTCCCCGGGCAAAACAAAGGGATTAGATCAGGGATATGAACTCTGTCCTCGCTTGTGGGACATACACACACACACATACACACACACACACACACACAGCATCACTCCCCCATCCCACCCCCAACAACACCTCCACCCACCGCCACCACCACCAGAAGACAGAAACAGACATGGTTCCTATGGAGGTCAACTGTGAGTATATGCCTTTTTCTTTTTCTTTCCGTTCTCCTTGTTTCGCGTGTAAAAAAAATAACTAAATGAAACACCGCAAAAAAAAGTGCAGTGTTTCGTTTTTGAATCAACAAACCCAAACGCCTGACCTACATAGAAGAAGGGGAGAATTGTTAATGGGAGCACACGCAAGTGCATGTCTGAGAGATCTTGCGCATGTATTTTTAATGGAGCCCTTTTATACCTCAGCGAGAGACGTGTGTGTGTGTGTGTGTGTCTGAGGGATTCCCACAGAGGCAAGGGCAGTGGAATAGATGATGTATCCCAGGACTGTTGTATTCTCTGATGGCAGCCTGGGTGGAGGTGAATATGAGTCATTGATGAGCAGATAGGGGGGGGGGGCAGTTAAATACAAAAACACAAAGGAATTAACATACCATGACATTTGGTAACATTTTCATAACATGACATTTTCTCTTTCTTCCTGGGGTATTTTGTGTTAAATAAATACTTTCCTGTTGCATTACTTCATCGTGTACTTTGTTTGTTACATGTCTTAGATGTGTTATTTGTCTTCATAGCCGATACACATATTGGACTAAAGGTAATAAGAGCAATATCCTTTACATCCACCTCAATGTAAAACCACTGTTGGTGGGAAAATGTGTGTACAGAGGTTGTGTTATATTTTCAGTGTATAATATTGCATATTTTAAATAATGTAGACTATATATGGCTATATTCAGCTTTATTGACTCAATAAAGCTAAAGAATAAAGAATAAAATGTCCCTTTTACCTATTTCTATTCAATTTATTTGATTCTATCTTTGATCAAATGGACATAGAGGCCCCTTATACCTTGCACGGTGTTGAAAGTAATGCAGAAAGCAGCAGAGGTATCAAACATATGGCAGTGAGCTATAGCCTATATTTAATTATTACATTAATAACCTTGCTTATAAAGCCAGCCCTCATAGAAGCCCGTTACATCTCAATGGTTTTATGAGGCAATTTAAAAGAGTATTCTGTAGTGTGTGTGTGTGTGTGTGTGTGTGTGTGTGTGTGTGTGTGTGTGTGTATAGAGAGAGAGGGGGGAGAGAGAGAGAGAGAAAGAGAGAGAGAGAGAGAGAGAGAGAGAGAGAGAGAGAGAGAGAGAGAGAGAGAGAAAGGGGGCAGAGAGACAGCCAGACAGACAGAGAGACAGACAGAGAGAGAGAGAAAGAGAGAGTCTGACAGAATGGAAAAGGAGAGATTTTGCATGGGGTGTAATGTGATGAATTGTTTTGTTGTGGTGTATGTGTGAGATTGTGACATTCTGAACCAATGAGCAGCTTAATGTCACAAACACACTGCTATGGGTTTGCAGTAAATACATAGCAGAGAGAGAGAGGGATGATAAATAGTTTGTGTGTGTGTGTGTGTGTGCGTGCGTGCATGTGTGCAGACACACTCGTTTGGAACACTTTTCACACACGATTGCTGGAGTGATTGCAGCGAAGATTTCTGTAATGACAAAGATGTTTAATACAATATTCTACTCACTCAACAACAACAACAAAAAGCTAAAATAAAAAGGTTTTCTCTCAGCTGCTGTTTTCAGGAGTGAAAACAACTCCTGCTTTTTTTCTGTCTTCCATAACACAGAACCTGTGCCTGTCCAACCTTGCTCTCGGATTGAAAAAATGATCAACATTGGCCAACAGTAGAGGGTGTGCTTGTGTATAGAGAATTAGATTAGAGTGGACCGGAGGGCTCCAGGTGGTGTTTTCACACTTCCTACCTTCATCATTCCATTATGTACTTCTTTTTTTTCTTCCCTACTAATGTGACCAAGCCCCAGGAGGGCGGAAGCCTCTTCTGGGTCTCCCTGCAGAGGGCCAGATAGTATGCAGGAGTCTTAACCATGGGTCACTGGACTGACTGCCGTCATGCAAGACTCACTGCACCGAACCGCCTGTGGGCAACACGGATAATCATAGAATGACACATGCACACACACACACACACACATACACACGGGTGCACACACACACACACGCGCACACACACACACGCGCACACACAGACACGCGCGCACACACATACACATGCACACACACACACACACACACACACACACACACGCAATTATTTAGCTTTTGGTCTCCCCATCATACCTCTGTGTGTTTCTCTCACACTCATACACACTGCACACAGGTCATTAACCCCCCCCCCCTTCCCTTGACTCCAGGACTCAGCTGTTTATTGTAGTGAATCCAACAGCCGGAGTGAAAAAATTTGAAAAAATAGGTCAGAAACCACTGTGAGACGCCCTCGTGCAGGAAGTCTGCTGACAGCCCGTAAGCCTACACATGCGGTATGGAGATTATAGGGACGAATCTCGTCCCGACTTAATGGCTGGACGCGATCCGTCAATGCCGAGAACAGTGAGCATCAATCACGTATATTGAACCTAACATGACGTTTTCAGGTTGCATGGTGTGGAAGGCAAGCGTATAGGAGAGCCATAAGTCAATTACACCGTGTTTACGTTCTGGAGCAGACTCAAATTGCTTGGCAGGGAGTGAGCTACGTGTCCACTTAGCCCCCCAAAAGGTTTAGCAGGGGGTCACACGGCCGCATGGCTAGTGTACGCCGTTCCCTCACTGACATCTGCTGTGCTAGGCTCTGTAGGAGGAGCCAGTGGAAATGGATGGTGTACGCTGTTTCAGATGAGCTTTAAAGGAGGAAGGTAATATGCAATTCATCAGATGTGTTTATTTTTTTTCGTACATCCAGACTAGACAGCGTCATGTCGCTACATTTTCCGCCCGCCTGCGTGTTATACGATTATTTAATGCTACAGTGCATCTGTGAACCCCCGCCCCACCGCCCCACTGCCCCACTCCACCCCCCCCCCACATAAAAAAAAACAAGAAAAAAAGAACAGATTGTACTTGGTATATTGACTATTTATAAGGACAAGAGCAGATTTATTCGACGATATCTCAGTGTACCCTTAGAGCATCATTTTCTTCTATTTAGAAGCTATTAGCCATCTGACTGTTCCCGTCAAGAGTTAAAATAACAAGTGTGTGTGTGTGTGTGTGTGTGTGTGTGTGTGTTTCGTGCGTCTTTGTGTACACTCGATACACAACGCGTCATTAGGGAGTCAAAAGCCAAGCACGACAGCTCCTCTTGATTCAAACGTTTATGTGAACCTGACATAATTAATTCATGGTTTAACTCCCATTGAATACACTGACCGGAAAGTCCCGCCCAACGGCTTGCTCTTAGCAAGTGAACGCTACTAGCATGCTATTTTTTCGTGTGAGGCTAAAGCTCAGCACAGACTTCTCAAAAACAATTCCACTTGAGCCGTCAACAGTATTCGTAATAGCAAATAAGGTAAAGAAAAGGATGAGGATATTCTCCTTCCTCTCAAAGTCATCGATGGGTTCCTGGCGGAAACGTTTATTAATTGCGGGGAACTTTAGATCCATCCATCTTAGCTCATCACCGAATTAGCGGGCCAATCAGCAACATAGTGAGGAGGAAATGAGGAAAAAAGAAAAAAAACGAGTGTGTAAAATCTCACCACAAGGACAGAAGACATGAAGACACGATAAGGATGCATGGTGCTACCTAATGAGGGACACGACAATACAACTTGAAGTGATGCGATAAAAAATGCCAGCCAATAATTAGCAAGGCGGGTTGCGGATGGAGGAAGGGACAAGACACCTGTGGTGAAGCCCCAGACTTTCGTTTAATGTAATGAAATTAAATGATCAGACCTAATAATCTTGTTTACTCCAAGACACGACATAAAAAGTCGAAATGCATAATTTAGACTTTCAAACTCCTAAAGTTGTAATTTACGTTCACATTACATAATACAATATAATTGTATTACCATCCCACACGGAGTTCCCTCTCGACGGCCATCTTTGGTTCCATAAAGAGACGTTAGAAGGTAGGAAACGAGCACTTTATGAGTTTCTGCTTAATGACAATGAGCCATCCAATCATAAACCCCTCTCTACTAACGCCTTCGCTCGGCAACTACAACTGTGTCATCAGTGGTTCCTCCCGCTGTGGAGCCACATCTACACTGTGGAGTAACCTGGGTAATCATGCTGCACAATAATGTTTCGAAAACCTCTAAAACCGTCAAAGCACATCCGCGGGGCCAAGTCCCTCTTGAAAATGTTTTCACTATAATAAACTTTGGAGTAAGTGGTACATTTTTGGCTGGTGCTAGTTCTTATCTTGGCACTAGCTAGTGTTTCTACAGCTTTCAAAAATGGATACAATTGTTTGCATTTATTGAAAAGATGGAAAGATGAGACAATGAGGAAGGACTCCAACTATCCAGGGACTATCCAGGGACTATTCAGGGACTATCCAGGGACTATCCAGGTACTATCCAGGTACTATCCAGGGACTATCCAGGGACTATCCAGGATCCTCATGGAAACTTGTAGAATATTGTCTGTCTGTTCATTCAAAGCGATATGCAGTAGATAATGATGATATTGAATATTTAATCATATAAAATGAATTAACTCCCTCCCTGTATTAACTCCCTTTAATAAGTATTATTAATTCCCTTTAAATCCCTCTTAGTTTCCAATAAATTAAAACAAGGTACATTGCTTGACAGCAGATATTTTGTCACAGGCACAACGTGTGCTTGGTGAAATACTGTTCTTCTTAGGTTAATACAGAGGTACACGTTTTCAAGTCAATTTCAAGTAAAGTTGTGATGCTCTCAGGCCACAGTACAGGTTTTGTACACGGTTGGGTAAACATTGAGGCAGACCACCACCAAGCAGCTCACACCAGGGACCATAACTAACGATGCAATTGCTTCTTACCTACTCCTATTATGAAGAAAAAGCTAGATACTTAGAAACTCATTCACAAATATATTCTCCTTATACGCCATTGAGAGTAACCACAAATGTGATTGACCTGATTTTAGAAATGTAGCACGGATGTTTGCAAAAGCTCACTGAAAGACTCCGTATGTGTGCAATTGCATATGATAGAAACACTGAAATTGGCGTGTTTTGTAAGTACTTAGTGTAACTTTGCCCAGTCAAAATTGAATGATAATCCAATCACACGCACACACACATACAGACACACGCACAGTTGAAATGTGAACGCTCCCAGATTTTTTGGTCTATCAGATGTAAATGCTGCCACCTAGTGGCCATTTAGGGAACTTGTGCGATCTATATAGTGTGGCATGTTGACTCTTTCATCTCTTCTCATTTCAGAAGAACTCGCTCACCATGACAAAGATGAACTCCCCGCTCTTACTCAAGGAAGAATAAACACATCAAGACGATGGAGCCAGTGAAAATACTGAACGCTACCTTTAACGCGAGCACCACCAACCAGCCCATCCACCTGGTCACGCACAGTCTGTGGGAGGTGATCACAATCGCCACCGTCTCAGCCATAGTGAGCCTCATCACTATTGTTGGCAATGTGCTGGTGATGCTGTCCTTTAAAGTGAACAGCCAGCTCAAGACGGTGAACAACTACTACCTGCTGAGTCTGGCTGCGGCGGACCTCATCATCGGGGCGTTTTCTATGAACCTGTACACATCTTATATCCTGATGGGCTACTGGGCCTTGGGGAACCTGGCCTGTGACCTGTGGTTAGCCCTGGACTATGTAGCCAGCAATGCCTCTGTCATGAACCTCCTGGTGATCAGCTTTGACCGGTATTTCTCCATCACGAGGCCCCTGACCTACAGGGCCAAACGGACACCAAAGCGAGCCGGTGTCATGATAGGTTTAGCCTGGACGGTATCCCTGGTTCTCTGGGCCCCACCGATTCTCTGCTGGCAGTACTTTGTGGGGAAAAGGACTGTGCCGGAAATGCAATGCCAGATCCAGTTTTTCTCTGAGCCCGTGATCACCTTCGGCACAGCCATCGCAGCGTTTTACATCCCCGTGTCAGTCATGACAATCCTCTACTGTCGGATTTATAAGGAAACCGAGAAGAGAACCAAAGATTTGGCGGAGCTTCAAGGCATTCACTACTCCGTGGACCCGGCAGTCACGCAGCCCCAGAAGGCCATCATCAGATCCTGCTTCAGCTGCAAGCTGAGCTCCACGTCCCAGGACAGGAACCAGGCTTCGTGGTCCTCCTCGAGCCGGAGCAACGCGGCCAAGTCGGCGGCCGCCACCAACGACGAGTGGTCCAAGGCGGATCAGCTGACCACCTTCAACAGCTACGCGTCGTCCGAGGATGAGGAGAGGGCTGTGTCTCCGGGGGCCTTCCAGAACCAGGCCTGCGGGGCCCGCAAGAGCGTGCCAGGCAGCGAGACGGAGCAAATGAACAGCTACGAGGAGGACAGCTTCTTCAGCACGCCGCCCAAAAGCAGCTCGCAGAAGAGCAAGAAGTGCGTGTCGTACAAGTTCAAACCCGTGGCCAAGGACCCCGGCGGCCAGCGGCAGCAACAGCAGCAGCAGCAGCAGCAGCAGAGTGAGAACAGGGATGCCAAAATGTTCTCCTCGGCAGAGTCCATGAGCGTCCCGTCCACATCGTCCACGTCCAAGCCCATGGACGCCACGCTGAAGAACCAGATCACCAAGAGGAAACGCATGGTGCTGATCAAGGAGAGGAAGGCGGCCCAGACTCTCAGTGCCATTTTGCTGGCCTTCATCCTCACGTGGACGCCATACAACATCATGGTGCTGATTTCAACCTTCTGCTCGGACTGCATCCCCCTCTCTCTCTGGCACCTGGGCTACTGGCTCTGCTACGTCAACAGCACCGTCAACCCCATGTGCTACGCCCTTTGTAATAAGACCTTCCAGAAGACTTTCCGCATGCTGCTGCTCTGCCAATGGAAGAAGAGAGTGGAGGAGAAACTCTACTGGTATGGACAAAACCCCGTGGTGACCGCCAAACTCACATGACGTGACACATTGTTGTGTGGCAAGAGCTGCTAATCAGATCGATATGTGAAGACAATGAAACATTGGATTTTTAACATTTATAGCTCATTTTACTCCAACCAAAAATGGGAGAATTTTGTCACATTGCTCCACTATTTATATTGTTAATCGGCGAGAAATATATAAAAAGGCAAATGTATGCCTCCAGGACCAATTAGTATGCACACGCCGCGTGCACACACGCACGCATGCACACACGCTGCGCACACACGCACACACACACACACACACACACACAGATACACACACTCACGCACAAGTAATTCCCCCACACGTTTTGTACTGTTGATGTTGTGTCAGTATTGATATGCAAAAAATGGATTTGGTATTGTTCTGTTGCTTTAAAGGGCTAATGCGTGTTGTTTTGATGTCAGAATCTGCCTGCTATGTAAAGATTGTAACTGATGAAGTTCGAAGCCTTCTCACACGTGCCATTTGCATTTAGGAAGAAAAACTAAGCTATTTGTCATTACAAATGCTACACACTCATTTTTAAGAGGCTCAATTCTGACTTTTAAACTCCATAACAGATCAAATCAGTGTCTCGAAATTGCTGCTATTTCAGCTTTTGCAATTTAATCAACATTTACATTTACACCAGAAAACTAATTGAGGACAAACATCTTGAAATGTGACATATGACATTATCCTACGGCACGGATGAGTTGGTCCTACGGTGATTTATAGTAGGCCTAATTAACTTTCAATTACAAACTCAAAAAAATCCTTCAAAATATTTTGTCAGTATCTTTATTTTTAGTGGGTCACAAAAACAAACAAAGAAAACACAAAAAGCTAGGAGTGTTTGAATCGAAGAGAAGTCATTACAACATCTCTCTTTACTCATCTTCGTTCTCAGGATAAGATCAATGTTTTGATGATGAAAACGTAATATGTATTTTACCCTGGGGGTAAATCAATAGATTACCACATGACCAACCAGCCTTCCTTTGCAATCTACTGTAGCAAACAATGCTACTTCTTCCTAGCATAGAATACACAACTCATAGTCCGACTCCTTACTGCTCAAATAAAAACAGAATATGGAAAAGTGGGTTCCATATCATATCAAATCATAACACAATTGCCATTGTGAATTTGCACACATCTGTTGCATTAATGCATGACTCTTATACTGCTTAGTGTTGTTGACAATAGCCATCTCTTCAGGCTAAAATTAATAAAGAAACTTTTCTTTCTTTCTTGGGCAGTCAAATAAATTTTAAAGTAATTGTTGTCATTTAAATTACTGAGTTCAAATAAAATTTTTTCTTTTGAACTGTGTTGTGTGTGGGGGTCCAAAAGTTACAAACATTTACGTAAAAAAGTATGTAAGCTAAATACATTTGAAGATATCCTGGGGTGGTGAAGTTGGTCTATAATACATATATAGGAAGTACTGGCCAGGTAATTTTGTTGAATCTATGTTGTACATTTAAGGGTCTAAAGCTTCCGTAAGCATTACATGGAATAGTATCAGCAAAGTATGTCTATTTATGTAATAAGCTACAAAGTCAAGGTACTCTTCAGTATTAACTGTGATCAACCACAAATCTGCTCTCACAATTTTCTGAGTGAAAGAGGTAAATTATAGAATAACGATGTATGACATATGGATAAAATGAAGTAGAAAACATACCACAGTTCTACAATTCATATTTGGACATTTTGTGATGGATGAAATGATCCTTTGTTTTCTTTCGGGTATTCTGTGATCATGTTATTTGGTATTGGAATAAAATGTTGAACTAAAAGATGGGCATTGTTACTTTAAAGAAGGGACATAACAATAACCAGTATGCCAACTCCCCCTCCTCCTCCTCCTCATCATCATCATCATGACAAAGACAATATTATGGGTCCTGCTATATTTACATCTTCATCAATAGGCTAGTCAGTTTGCCACTATAGTAGCCTAGCAAATGCAATAGTGAGTTAGAAGACTGTCCTAACCATCTCAAATGATTGAAACTGCTGATCTGGTCAAGGTTAGGATAAGATCATGTAGACTGTGCATGATCAAGGTTCGGCATTAACCTGCTGATCTGGTTAACATTAGGATAAGTTATACATCAAAGCACCTGGACTGATTTTGAGAGTTGCTTGCTTTTCTTGCCAGATACGGCTTTATCTTTGTTGACAGTCAACTTATACATTATTGTTAGGTTGTGGACAGAATATGGGCACCTTGGTGAGGTTAAGCATCTCAATAAAGGGGTTACCCAACCATGCTCTTCCTCTACAGCTCGTCCTTCTTACACTCTCCAGTGTGTACCAGCTTGACCGTCTCCGAGGGCTTCACCATCATCCAGGCATACTTGCACAGGTGCTCCTTGTTGCAGTCCTTCTGCCAGTAGATGACGTTCCTGCGGTTGAGGTTGGCGCCCGCGCAGGCGTCGTACCACCAGCCCCCTCCCGCCACGCCTTGAAACTCCAGCTTGGCGCAGTTCTGGAAGTAGTTGTCGTTGTCCCGGTCTTTGGTGGTGAACCTCTGGTTGTCGTGCAGGTAGTTCTCTGTGTCCTGCGTGAGGGCGTCGAGGGCCGTGCCCTGGTACAGCCCTAGCCTCAACCTGTACGCCGATTCCTCGTCCTCGATTAGAAACGGGTCGTACTCCCCGGCTTTGGTGACGGCGTCTTTATCCACCAGTTTAACTCCCAGCTTGTAGCGGCCAGGGCCCTGGGTCAGCTCGTGGAGGTACCGGTTCCCCAGCCAGTGGTCCCCCGTCATGGAGCCGAAGCCATGCTTGTATTCGGCCCAGGTGCGGTCAAAGTTCACACTGCTGTTGACGGTGATGTGCTGCACCACGGTCCAGCCACCCTCCTGCATGGCGCAGGACGCCAGGATGGGGAAGCGTCCGGGCTGGATCAGGTAGACGCCGTCTCTGGCCTGGCCCAATGAGTTCATCAGCATCTCATGGCAGTCCCTGGGCAGCACTTAGGGGGAAAGATAATGGTCTTATTTATAAGATAATAGCATGATCATTGATCATTATCGTGAGTATTCAGCATAATTTGCATTACGTATCATTCATGCAAATTCAGCCAAGATAAGTTCCTCAATTTTGTGACGCATCTGTTTGAGATGTGTATTTACACACAGGGAAGCGGGATTAGGATTTAAATACGGCTTGTCTCTCAGGGAAATAGTCAAACACGGTTAGGTTGATAAGTCTGATAACCATTAATATACCAGTCAATGAGTCACACTGGAGCAATGAGTATCATGTAGTTTGAACGGAAGATTCCCAACACATTGATTTAGGATGTGATAACAGAGTATACAAACATAATAACATTCTCAAGTATAATTTAAGTTCACGTTCAAGTCGTCTTTATTGTCCCTTAACAGAGAAATCGGTTTGCAGCCAGGAGCACATCACAACAATTTATAATAAGAGTGTAAAGCAAATGCAATAACCCTACCTTTCATTTGGCGGTTGAGGACTAGTTTGTGCTCCTCTGTGGTTAAGAGGTGGAGGTTCCCGGCCTGGATGGGCTGAGACTCTCCTCCTCTTCCCCCAAGCAGTGTAGCCAGTAGCGCTAGCAGCCAACATCTCAGACCCCTCATCCTTAACCTCTGTCCAAAACCAACATTGTCAAGGTAGCAACACGTTCACTGTTATAACCTCATTGTATCATACACACGCACATTCACTATGAAAGACACCATTGCAAAATGCTCACCTTCAAGTGTAGCCAGCAGTGAATGGCGCAAAACAGCGTCCAAACTAAAGTGAATTCCTGAGTCTGTGATAGAATGTTGTCCCTCACACACATACACACATCACCTGACAGAATGAAAAGCGCTATTGGGCAAAGAAGGCTGATGATGATGACATTGTCTGGATCCAGAGTCCATGGAGGTGATAGGCTCCTGGACTTTAGCACCCCCCAGGTTCATGTCTCCACTGGAGACACTAAACCCACGCACGTTGCGCCAGACGAGATTGTAAAATCCGTTATCATTCACAGTGAATACACCTACAATAGGAGGAGTCCAACGTCCAGCTGTCTCTGTTAAGTCATGTTATGTGATAGCCTTTTTGTTTTGAGGGGGATTCCAGGGGGGATATCCAGATAACTAATACACACAACGATGTACGCAGCTCCGCAATGGGTCAACTTTATTTGATGTTTATTTTACACATTTAGTTGATTCTGATTTCAGTTCACTTCATTTCACAGAAAATAAACTCGACTGCAAACTTTGGTTTCACAATCATTTCTCATATCAAGTTCTGAATAATTTAAACATCTATTTTTTTCTATGACTTTCACAGTTGACCTGGACTTTCAAAATTCCATAAATGAAAAAATGTTGTTTATTCAGTTACATAATACAAATACAAATAATCTAATCAGTCATTTGGTGACAAACAAAACTTTAATTTTTGACGATTTTTTTAAAATATTACTCTAGTAAACAATCAAATGCTACATGCAGTGCTTTACATTACAATAATTACGATTGACATGACATTGAAAATACATCTTTCTACAGAGACATCAACACACTGCAGACTATGGACATCATTTGAAATGTTCCACTGAGCTTTCATGAAGCTGCAAACATCAGGTGAGTTGGGAGATATATGAATCTATGACCTACAGGGGGAACAAACAGAAATCAAACTTTGCATAACAAAATGAGAGCAGACAGTGGCTAACCTCTGAGCCAGTGACTCGGTAATACTCGACTTGCCTTTGCCAAGTTAGGCGGCATCTTCTGGACCAAAGCCAAGCCACGGTCTTGGTACCACAAGTTCACTAACTGCTGATTGAAGACTTGGAAATTTCTGGAACAGAGACAAAGAAACAGTGACACGATCATTATTTAATTGTAGGAAATATCTATTGTGTGAAAAATAATCAATCATGATAAGATTCTTACTTATCCAAATGTGTATTAGTTCGTCCGGTTAGGCCACTAGCTCGGAGTTCTTCAAACCATTTTCTCAAAACTGAATGGATCCATTTTAAACCAACCGCAACATACCTGTTAGAGGAGCAAAGAAGAAGCAGCTCATTGTATTTCCATTATTCTAGCACATAGTGTGATCAGCATCATGTTTGCATACTGCGAGAGAACACCCACTCTTCATATGGACTAGAAAGAACTTTCTTGACAAAAGGAAAAAGGTCAACACAACAACCAATGGTGAAGCCGGAAGAGTCCTCTTCAATGCTGTCGTAAAACAAAAAACACACTGTCAAAATGTACTCCTTTTACATTGATTTGATAATTCTTCTAAAAAAAAAATACATTTACCTTTTGGTTATTATGGGAAGAAAGTCGACAATCACACCAGTGTCTTCCATCCTGTGAAAGAAGAGTGAAAGTGGAGTACTAAAAACGTTTAAGACGTCACGTAGACCAGTGTTACCCGTCAGCTATAATTACCTGAGAAAATACGTCAGCAGCTCTCCGACATTCCTTTGCCACAGAGTCGACGCCACTTTCAATCGCAGGTGTCTCGCAAAGAGCACATTGACCATGGAGCTATGATCCACTGTGAGCTGACAACAAAAATTATTTGGAGATATATTTTTACAGAACTCATCCATACTCGCATCCATCCATCCACTCATCTTATTCACCTGCTTATGCAGGTCACGATCCCGGGACATTTTTTGAGCATGAGCACTTCATGTAGCAAACGCTTTAGAACAACATCAAAAAAGAACAGCAAAAGATCCTTTTTCAAACCTCGCTGAGGGTGAAGCAGTCTGTGTGCTTAGAACCAGTTCCTCCGCCCTGATGCTTGTTGACATTTAAAGGGAACTCCCAGGGATCCACGTGAAAGGTGTCCTGGCGTGCGTCGTTGTCGTCCATGCATGCGTATGGGTCCTGCATGCGTGCCAGTTCGTTCTCCTTGTTGCCCGTGCTGTAAGGCCTGCCTGCCGCGGCCTGTTTCCTCCCAGCCGCGGCCTGTTTCCTCCGCACCACGGCCAAGTGGTGGGTCTTCCTTTTACACGAGACCACCCGCTTCACTCGGCCCGTGCTGCTGTTGCCGGGCCTCGTCGCTGGACATCTGAATGCCAATGGTCACAGTTATGTATTAGTAATAGTTAATTAGTTAGTTATATATGTTTATCAAATATCCAAACCCACATGAACGAGAGAGTGAGTTGAGAGAAACAAACAACAAAAGTTCATACCTCTTTCTGATTAATTCCTCCTTTTTGTCGTGAATCACCTGAATAAAATGCATAAAAGGTTATGAGCAATAGATGCAAATATTGCACAAATATTTATACAAGAACACTAAAGACAGCAGATGTATGTCAAGCCGTTAAAATGCCACTAGTTCATCTGCATTGAGTTATTCTCATTGTACTGGACCTCATCCTGTGGCAAGACTTCTCCCTTGTATTGCTCATCTTCAGGCTTCAAATCCATTACAGAACTGAAAAAAAAAGAGAAATTGGCTATAAATATATTGATTGTGAGATGAAAAGCAGACTTGCATGCAAATGTATACAAAAAAAGGTAGTAAGCAATATGACTTCTTTTTTTAACGTGCTTGCCAAACGTTGAAGCCTTCTTACGACACATCCCTGAGTGAACCTATCAACTAAACACCATTACCCACAATGCAGCTGCGCATTGTTATTACTCGGACAATAACGTAGCCAGGATCTTTTCATCCGCTGCTGGAGTTCTTGTGAGTATTTGACATTAGAAATGACAAGAACATTAAAACACAACCTTGCGGTTTTGAAATGTCCTCATCAATCTCGCCGTCGTTCACCTCAAGTCCCATAGTATGTGACAATGCTCAGAAAATACGTACTTTAGCTTTCACAAACAGCGATGCTTCACAACTCTGCATCACAGCTTTAGCTTACCTTCCTACCCGGTGATGAGCACAGACGATTACACCCTAAGAAGGTCGCCTCGCTTCTCGGTCATTTGGGATGAATGCTGGGAGATCAAACGTTAACGACATCAGTTCCAATGATCGCACCCAGATGATCAAACGTCCTATCCACAAACTCGGTAAAGTGCTCCCCCTAGTGCCTTTTATTGCCTGCACTGGGGCGGTGAAAATTTCAAATCGAAACAGATCCTTAAGTCATGGCTGAGACAAACACTCTGGTGTCCAGAGAGCGCTCTTGAACACGAAGCTGTCGTACATGTCTGCTCATTTCAACTGCTGCATGTGGCTTGTAGCCCGTTGCTAAGTCCAACTTGATGGTACATACAGTTAATTTCCCCATGGGTTTACAAACAACAACAACAACAACAACAACAACAACTGCTGACTGGGCTTTTTTCCACTTCACTGTGTAGTCCTTCATGCTCACTGAATTAAGCTCCCTTATCAGAGACGAACAACAAACCCCTGCAACCAAGCAACCTGTTTCTTTCCAGACAATTCTAAATGTTTGCTTAAAAGATTCAGTTTTATTGGAAGTCCTTTGATAGTCCACTTCACTGTCACGTGATCCATGTGGAATGGAATTCTTGTTAGGAATCATGTGACTGCAGAGGTGAATTATTCATTATACTTCCTGTTTTTGTCCACAAGCAGGAAACTAGGCTGGAGATTAGGCTGTGTGGAGGAGACGAGGCTGTGTGATCCGGTCCCAGTGTCAAGATGGTGACTTTATATGCTGCCTATGCCCTGCTGAGTGTTGCACCACTATTGGTGGTCAGTGATCCGATCTTTTTTACCCAGCCAGAGCAGGTGCACCTCTCTTATCCAGGTAGGATTTGAATGTATTTTTGAGTTCCTCTCGTGCTTTTGTAGTCTGTTGTATTTTGACTCCTTTGAGTATGAGGAGGTGGTATACAGTCTAGAGTCAGACTCACTTGCACATGAAGGTTTTTTTCTTCTATTCAGAAGCAGACTAAATATGAAACATGCGGTTGCTATTTTGTGTGATGTGCACATCGATGATCAAATGAGTACCTGGTAGATCCTTAACTCTGCCTTACTTTAGGTTAGTGTCATGCCAATGTCCAGACCAAAACCATTGCTGCAAGCTGCTACAATATGACCTGTCTTATAGTGACTCTTGACTCACAAGAGAGTCCAGCACTGAACCTTGTGAGCGATCTCCAGTGCATCCATTCCAGGCTGGTAGTAACTGATGTGTTTCCTCTCCAGGGGTCCCGGGCTCCATGGTGGTCACGTGGACCACCTACAACAGTACCGACAGCCTGGTGGAGTACAGCCCCTGGGGGGGAAGGCGCTTTGATAAGAGCGCCAAAGGAAGCGTTACTCTGTTCGTGGATTCGGGAAGTGAGAAGAGGAAGATGTACATCCACAGGGTCACGCTCAGCGATCTCAAGCCGGGTTCCCTTTATGGTGCGTCATGAGTATGAGTGTCAAGTTCAAGTTTGTTGATATTGAGTCACGAAGCACCTTAAAAGCAAAGTTTGCACCAAAAGTGCTGCACAGCGAGAAAATTTACAGCAGCACATGAAGATAACATAAAGCAGGGAATCAGAACGAAACTAAATGCAGGGAAACCGCCACTTGAGATCACACAATGAGATGGGTTATAAATGCAACATAAAAACTGATTAAAAAGTGCCCTTTCAGACCCTAGCACAAAGCAAGAACATCGTTATGTCATTAAGTCTCTGTGTTTGTATTGTTTTTTCCTTCTATGGTTCCTAGTGTACCACTGTGGCAGCGCCATGGGCTGGAGCGACATGTTCTGGTTCAAACCCGTGGATGACACCATCCTCCAGCCCAGGTTTGCCCTTTACGGGGACCTGGGCAACGAGAACCCCCAGTCTCTGGCCCGGCTGCAGAAGGAGACCCAGACAGGAATACTGGACGCCATCTTGCACATAGGTACCGGGCGGCAGGGGCGGCTCCCTGGTAGAACTGTGTTCTATTTAGTCATTAGGAGATGCTTTTCATCCAGTGAATTCAGATACATTAAGAAGCAGGTAGTGGTTGGGCATATTGCTCCATCCAACAAACAACATTGCAACCCTACATTTACATGTAATCTCTCAAAACAATTCAAAGTATTTGGCCTGTTATCCTGCTCCTTTCTTCATTATTGTGTGTGTGTGTGTGTGTGTGTGTGTGTTTTGCAGGGGACTTTGCCTATGATATGCATGAGGTACGTAGCGCACTTTTGCTTTGCTCGTGTTTCTCCATTCAAGAAATAGAAAGGAAACGCGAGCCAAGTCATTTTCATACGGCTGGGCGTTATGGAAAAATGTATTCATCACGATAATTATGGGGAATTTTACACAATATCGATAAATATCACGATATGCTTTATGAATTTTCGGTAAAAAAAAGTATGGTATCAGACTAAAACTAGTTTCTCACTGACTCATATTAACTCTCATATTTGATCATTTTAAGGGCTCATCGTAATTAATTTAGACTATAAAACTGGGTGTCACGATAAGTCCATATCATACGGTTCATTTCTATAACCCCACACATGAAAGATGAGATTTAATCTTTTACGAACCCCCCCCCCCTCTTATGTAGGTATGCATTATGTATCAAAAGCATATGTAAAGGCAGCCAGCTGCGGTTAGAAACACGGTTTATGATTAGCATCACACTGCCAGAAGCTGGTGGTTATGGATTCAAATTAGGGTCAAGACACCCAAGTATTTTATGAATACAACCCGCGGCCTACGGAACCCTGGATTGTGAAAGTTTTTATATTAACACCGTATCGGGCTGTCAAATTCACATCATATCACAGTTTTAAATATTGTAGCGCTATGTTTCTGCTTATGCGTATGCTTGTCCTCAAATAGGAGTTAAAGAATATAGAAATATATAATTATTATTTCTGCTATTGCTTTTGGTTACAATATCCACAAAGTATAATATGAAAATGTTGAAATATAAAAACAGCTGGAATGTTTTCTTTCAGAAGAACAACCATGTGTCCCTGATTATAAAAGTCCTATGTTTGCCTTAAAAAAAATGTAAACTGTAACAGGTAAAAATGTGACATGTTAATTACCACAAGCAACACATGGTGGTAGTAAGCTTGTCATGTCATGACAAGCTTCATGTCATGTTCATAATATGTTATATATTATCTGATGCCTACTAGCTAAGAAGTTATTCTTTTTCAGAACAATGGGAGGGTCGGCGACGAGTTCATGAGACAGATCCAGTCCATCGCTGCCTACGTTCCCTACATGACCTGTCCTGGCAACCACGAGGCTGCTTAGTGAGTAGAAACTCTAATCAATCTCCCTTCTTTTCCTTTGCCCCCTTCATGTGGATCAACATGTTTGCCATTTCTGTTGCATCTGTCCACAGAATGCCAGTGTAAACTCAACGTAAACACGTGTTGAAGTCACGACACTTGCGCGCGTGTGTGTCTGTGTGTGTGCTCCACAGGGCTGTGACTCAGTGTGGAAGCAATCTGTCTGTCCACTGCCCCCGCCCCCCCCCTATATTCACCAATGTTTTTTTTCCCCTCTCACTGTTTACATGTTACGCCACATTCCAGCCAGGTCACGTACCCATCACTGATTACTGTTATTAATGTGTTTTGGTGCAAAGTACACGCTGTATTTAATATCGGTGAGAAGAGATTTGCCAGATCCCGTCCGAAATTAAATGAAATATCCCGCGATGGGGCTACTGTTAACTGTGAGGGGTTTGGGAAGGCGGGGAGAAAAGCTCAGGAAAAAAATTTAAATAAAACCATTCTGGTCAACCACAGTTTTTCCACTGCATAGAACACTTTGGTCTGTCGAGAGCTATTTGGTATACAGAGGGGACAGATGGGGTCTGTTTCAGTCTCAGAAGGACTGGAGACCCATCATAAACCACCAGCATCTAAACAAGTCCAAAGAGCCTCCCAAAGCAAACACGAGTGTGAAACGCTAGCGGGCTAGTCCCTCTCTTTCACATCGCTGGTGGTGTTGTGTTGTGTTGTGTCGGTTGGTCAGCCGCGTCTGACATGCATTATTTTAATGCGTCATACAAAAAACAAGCAAACAAACAGGCATTTATCCTGCGATATATATTTATTCGGAAATGTTTTAGATTTTTATCCACGGGAGTAAGTAATGCGAGATGAGAAAAAGGAAACGTAGTGCGTTTCTGCGTGAACCATGTTGACCCACTTCTCAATAGAATCGACGAGATCTTCCTGCCCAGCTTTGATCTCTCCCCTATCTGGGCTTTTTCGTCTTGGCTCGTCGTCTGCACCCCCACCACCTCTCCCTGGATGACCGCACAAGTCGCATCCTCTGACGACGGATATGGAAATCAGGTTGAGTTTTGCCAATGAATCACTTGAGGCCTGGGCATCTTGGTCAAGGATTTGAACCCCCCCTCCCCCCCCTCCCTCATGAAAGGCTTCCACTGAGTGAACAAAGATGTCACCCCGCAGCCGAGGGCCATTCAGATGGCTTTGATGCCGGAGGAAGAGAAGCTAACTGTTTGTTTTTGGTTTAATCCCGCTCTCTCGTCCGCCAGATGCTGTCTGCATGTATGCGTGTGTGCGTGTGTCTGTTTGTGTGTTGGTACACATTGTGTTCCAGGGCTCCCTCAGACGTTACAGGGAACGCTAAGCTTCTGGATTGTGATCCATAATGGCTGCGTGCCCCTTGGTCTCCTCTGACGAGTCTTCACCGCGCCTCGGCTGCGTGTCATGTGACTCTGCCGCCTGGTCTTGATCAAGAAGAGCCAACAGTAGTCTGTTTCTCTTGGCCCTCCTCTGACGTTAAAAAAAATGAAAAACAGAACTAGCGCTAGCAGTAGTCCAGCTACTCATTCCTCTCTTCCGAACCTACTATTATATTTTGTGTTGTTGGTCTTCAGTACTGGTTTCAAAAGTCTAAATCTTCCAGCGGCACGCTTCTGCCTTTTTCGCTCCTGCCGTGTTTCCAACCTCAAACACGGGGTGAAAGGGAAGCGACGACGAAGAAGAAGACGACGAAGAAGGCCCAGACCACAGGGTAGTCAGCATTCCACCGCGATGAGACCAACGGCGCTGCGTCCGACACATAAAGTCCCCAATCAAGAGCGTCTTTGTTCCACAAGGCACAATGTGTGTCTCACTTGTCCTGTCAGTGGGAATGGGAAGTGACCATTTGCCATTTGAAACAAAGGCTCCTGATGATAGTCCGATATAGGCTTCTTCCAGACCAGACTGGATTTAGGTGGAGATTTTGTGGACTCACGGCTCGTCAGTCGATGAAAATGGCAGATTTGATCACTCTTCGTCGGTTCGGATTGGTCCAAATGACTTCTTTCAAAGTTCGCCACATCAGATGTGTGTGTGTGTTTTTTTTTATTAATGGGAATTAGCATTTTATTAGAAGTGTTATGGAGAAGGGACCAAACATTAAGTTATTCTGCCATTATCACCCCTAATTTCCCGTCTGGGATTAATAAATCTTATGCAAAGGACTCCCAAAAACATAGTTACCATAAAGGCAAATATAACTTTATTATTATTATTTAATAGCTGTACATTTCATAAATGCTAGGTAGTTCAACCTGCGACGAAATGGTGTGCTTATCATGTGCCCTCAGTTGTTCCAGTGTCATCAGCTAACCTGACGTGTTAGTTTCACCTTTTCACCACAAGGTGCCAGTATAAACACAGTCTCATTTGATCAGTGCCAAGTTCATAACGTGTGGCTCTCTGGTCAAGCCAGAAACCATTTGTTTTTCTTTCTCCACAGCATCCATCTGACTCTACAGTAGGCTATGTATTTAGTATAAGCAAATAGGAACACAGATTTGTACTAATATTCCAATTGTAATCTATAATCAATACAGTATTATCATTACTGTCTTGGATCCTATATTTATGAACATCAGATTTCATAAATTTTAAAACATTGCAATTATTACATACAGTTTAGACACAGACCACGGCAATCACCACACCGACTTTGGCCGTTTGACCAATCAATACCCCGCGGTCGATCTATCGCTCTCCTCCCCTGACCCCTCGTCCTCGAGGCTTTGAACTCTGACCCCGTTGCTCTCTAGTTACCCCCCCATCCCTGATATTAACCTTTCATGACCTAACCTTTTATTAACCAGCTTGTTCGGTTCATTGTTCCTGAGCTGGTCCACTCAAGTGTGTGTGTGTGTGTGTGTGTGTGTGTGAAATTCTAAGCTATAAAAAGAAAACTGATTGCCATTATAGGGAGATTTCCGAGACAGACACTTATTTCTGTGTCTAATGCGCGGGGTGTCAACAAAGACTTGGCCAATGTTAATATTTGGATATTAGTGTTATAATGGCTGGGTATATAAGACCAAAGCAGTTTTTCTTTTGTAAACTTTCGTTCGTTTTTTGTGTTCTTGACACAGGGCTGGGTTGGATAGTTTGTCTCAGGTGTTCAGCGAATGACGCATGTCTCAGCATTGCTGAACAACACATAACATGAATCCGACTATGACTGAGTGCAAACACGCAGAAAAACAAACTACATTCCACCTCTTTTTTATTTTTTTTGCTTTCCCTAATTTGCTTCAGTTTTACCTAATTACAGCACTTGGCGTGTGCTTGGACATGTTTCGTCATGTTTCGTCACGTCTGGTTCAGAAAACAATATTATTAAATCGAGTGTGATTTGTTTCGTACTCCACACCCCTGATTCCACTGAAATCTACTTGGCGAACAAAGGCGCTAACAACAAAGAAACGTCTTCAAGAATAGACAGAATTGCAGGTGTATGGAAATGAGACTCCATCTGGGGAATGAGTGCGTTGTATACCGTGTGATGTTTTAAAGTCTAGCTTTGCTCTGCAATTGGCACCGCAAAGCATAAAAGGCAGACAGACAGTGCAGAGGTCTGTGGGGCTGATTGGTATTTTGATATATTTTCAAGGAATGCTGACTACAGTACACGCTGAACGCATGTCAGTGATGGCCCTGTCTCCATCTTGTTTTGCAGTAACTTCTCAAACTACAGGAACCGCTTCAGCATGCCAGGCCAGACGGAAAGCCTCTGGTACAGGTAGGAACGAATCAAACGATACATAATACTTTTATACATATTCATCTGGATCGATGAACACTATATAGTAGGGCTGAACAATGAATCCAAATATTATCGAAATCGCAATATGGCCATGTGCAGTATCCTAAACGCAGGAGCTGAAAATTGTGATGCAAAAATTATCATTCCCACTAACAGTGAATCAGAGAGAGAGAGAGAGAGAGAGAGAGAAAGGGGGCAGAGAGACAGACAGACAAACAGAGAGAGAGAGAGAGAGAGAGAGAGAGAGAGAGAGAGAGACTTCAAATTCATTTCTTTCCATACGGTGGCGGGCCCACGTGCAGTATCGCGTGTCGCTTTACCTCCCGCTGTATCTAAGTAGCTATTAATGAGCTGTAAGTCAGTGAAACAGAAGGAAGGGCTTGGCAGCAGAGAAGCCTAGAGCCCCCCTTCCTCTTATTAGTTTAGCTCGTCCCCCGCCCCATCCCTCCCCGTATCTCGGGGAGTCACTGGAACCGCACAAAGGAGCTATACATCGGGGGCTGCTCTGCCACGGGGTCCTGGGTCTCTCTCGGGAGGTAAGATAATACCCTTTGGAAGATCACAGGTCCAGCTTCCCACTCACTCTCTCTCCCCGGGCCCACGAACTAGACGGTAAGCTAGCTAAGAGGGGCTTCCCTGGCACGTGCACACACCGCCCCCCCCCCCCTCCTTACATTCGAAACAGACGGGAGGGACGACTGGGGAGATGGATAATGGAAAGACTTTTTTTTCCCTGTGTTCACATGATACGCTTCAGTGAGAGTAACCTCCACCACACCCCTCTCTCTCTCTCTCTCTCTCTCTCTCTCTCTCTCTGCTCTCTGTCTCCCTCTCTCTCTCTCTCTCTGTCTCTCTCTCTCTCTCTCTCTCTCTCTGTCTCTCTCTCTCTCTCTAATAGAAGTACGCCGTATTCCAATGTACTGACTCATCAGGCCTGGCTCCGTCTCAGCTGCTAGTCCACTTGTCGATAGCAGCCGACTGTTTAGGCAGTTTGCAGTAGCTATGGCTATGTGTGTTGGTTTTTTCTAACCCGTTAACCCTAGCAGCTTTAACATAGTTTAAGATATTTCTCACACCATGCAAAAGGACAAAGTCTTAACCCATCCCTAACTGTAGTTCTGTTCAGGGTCGCGTATATCATTGTTTTGTGACAATGTGTGTCCTCAGCTGGAACATCGGGCCCGCCCACATCATCTCCCTATCCACCGAGGTCTACTTCTACCTGGAGTTTGGCCAGGACCTTCTCTTCAGGCAGTACGAGTGGCTGAAACAGGACCTGGAGGTCAGTGACCACACCATTATTTGTTCTTCTGCTGTTTTTTTTGTGGTCATTTTCTTTCCTTCTGCAATCAGCAGCAACAGATTCTTGTTCCCGGTGTTCACTCTTTTGACATGTCCGGTAAAAGGCACACCCACGACTCCTTTTCGCCTAGTCACACTCTCTTCTGTTTTTGTTCAAATCCGGGCCTCTGAAATAAATCCTCATTACCACCACCGTCACTGCTTTTGAGTGTTCACTTATTACTTGATAATAATTAATATATGCTTTTCGGTGGACTTCTATTCAATGCGCCTAACAATACTATTTTTAATTTTTTTGTGAAGCGCATTACATTACATATATATATGTATATATAAATATAGTCCATAGGTTTCTTGGCATAGGTGGCCACCAGTGGGAATCAAACCCTAACCCCTGGCCTTGTTAATGCAGTGTTAAGCTACCCAGGACCCGACCCCTATCTCCAAGCTCATACCATTGGTGCTTCTACTGTATATCCTAGCAGTAGCATCACTAGCCCTGCCCTTGTTCCTCTGTGCTCTAGGAGGCCAACAGGCCCGCGAGCCGGGCAGCGCGTCCCTGGATCATTACCATGGGCCACCGGCCCATGTACTGCTCCGACGACGACCAGGACGACTGCACCAAGTTCGACTCCTTTGTAGGTACCCAGCGCTACCCAAAACACGGCCCGCTTAAATACAGCAAACACAAGGGCTTGACCCAGGTGACATTCATCCAACCAGTCCCTCTGTGAGACACAACGTTGACCTTGAACGTTCCCGTCAGAATGTAACCACAGCAACCATTCACGGAAAGAAGGGAGCATTATCTTCATAGCAGAAATAAGTTAGATTTAGTGGAAATAAATCTCACATGGTTTACTGTTCTGCTATACTATATATAGTGCAGCAGAGCCACCATACAGTGTAGAACAACTGGTGGCTCGCAGGGCATATGCCAAACATTAATCTTGAAGCATGAATTAACTAACGTTTTAATGTTAATTCATGTTTCAATGGCTTACTATTTCATTGAGTTTAGCCCCGATTGTTGCAGCTTTTTGTTCGCTCAATGTTTTTAACAGTACATGAAGGCATTGTTGATTACTGCAATACTGGTAAATACATTTTGTATTTTTGGGTCGTGACTTAATGACTAATGACACATGTGAGGCTAGACCAGTCGAGAGCCACTGGTGTAGAACGCATGGCGTTATACACTATGTTCTGCAAGGCAGTTCCAGCACTGTGTGAATGGTAGACATCCCCAGCAGCATGCTACTCCTAGATGTAGTGGGACATCCTTATGAGAAAGTCCTAGCGAGAAAGTGTTAATATGTCACCGCAAACACCAGGTCTAGCGCTACTACACTTTTGCTCCGCCCAAAAAGGACATCAGTGTGAGACAGGACAATAAAACACTTGCTAATTATGATTGTATTTTAACCTACCAGGTTTGTGGAAGCCAAGCGAGATGGGTTATCTGCTTGTGTAGAATACATAGTGTATGTAATAGAGAGTTCTGTGAACTATTAAGCTACCAGCTGTGTGCGGAACAGTGTGTCCCTACTGTTAAAGGCTTAACTCGGTTTACGTAAAAAGAAATTATTAGAGGGATTTGTTTTGTGGAATTTCGCTCAACACTTTAATTGGCCCTCGGTAGTTGGGGGGGAAAGTCGCGCCGATGGTAAACTGGGGCCGCCGTGCATTAGGGTTGTACGAAGCACAGTGGCACGCCATCTTAACACAACACAACGAGTTTCCATTGAAAGCCATTACTCCCAGCCTACTGCTGCTGAGTGAAGCTGGCGTTGACGTTGGTGGAGTTTACATACCAGCGCTGAGGCTTCATGTGTTAAAGTCACGCTTTCAGTCTCAACTCCTATCCCTCATCTCTCTCTCTCTCTCTCTCTCTCTCTCTCTCTCTCTCTCTGTCTCTCTCTCTGTCACTGTGTCTCTCTCTCTCTCTCTCTCTCTCTCTCTCTCTCTGTCTCTCAGGTCCGACGAGGACGCAACGACATCAAACCACCAGCACCGGGCTTGGAGGATCTATTTTACCTCCACGGTATGGCCTCTGTGTGTCACGCACACACACACACACACACACACACACACACACACACACACACACACACA
>OOFB01031522.1:3847-16612 GCA_900323305.1 Trachyrincus murrayi | reverse complement strand
GGAGGGGGGGTCTAATTGATAGTATGATGTATGATGGATGTCGGTGGTGTGATGGCTGAAACAGTTGAGTTTATTGTCTTGATGTTGAGTCTGAGGTATTTTAAACGATCCACCATCTCTGTATCTGTTTCTCTGTATCGTACAAAACACCATCTCTGTATCTGTTTCTCTGTATCGTACAACACACCATCTCTGTATCTGTCTCTCTGTATCTGTCTCTGTATCGTACAACACACCATCTCTGTATCTGTCTCTCTGTATCGTACAACACACCATCTCTGTATCTGTCTCTCTGTATCTGTCTCTCTGTATCGTACAACACACCATCTCTGTATCTGTCTCTCTGTATCGTACAACACACCATCTCTGTATCTGTCTCTCTGTATCTGTCTCTCTGTATCGTACAACACACCATCTCTGTATCTGTCTCTCTGTATCGTACAACACACCATCTCTGTATCTGTTTCTCTGTATCGTACAACACACCATCTCTGTATCTGTCTCTCTGTATCGTACAACAATGCTCCGATCTCTTCCCTCTGTCTCTCTTGCTCTCCACGGTCACGGTCTCTCTGCTCACACTGTAGCGAGGAAGGGGTGGGGAGGCCCGGAACGAAGGGAGTGAGAAAGAGGGAGGGAGATGATTGCAGTGAGAGATGAGCAATAATCTAGAAATGCTTTCAAGGTAATGACGGTGTTCCAATTCATGTGTTTCAAATAATAACGTCCTAATGTATCTCATTTCATTCATTTCTCATCTGTCTCTGAGGAAAATATATGTGATTATGCAAGATTAACGGAATTATGGCAGAGGTGATGGATTTCAATTAAAAGGTAGAGAATTGGAAGTGACGGCAACAGAAAGACAAGGCAGTGTGAGTGTGTGTGTGCATTTGATAAATGCGAGGAATCCTATTTATGCAGTTATTTCTTCTTGAGGGCTTATGTGATTAATAATCCTACCTTATGAGACATAATTTACCTGTGGTGCTATTATTTTAGAAGAGGATTTCATTATCCTAAATCTAATCCGCCTTGCTTTTCATCAATGGATCTTTTTGTTCCAACACGTCATATAAATTGGAACATTTTGCTGCCACTTGCACTAATATATAATAATATTTGCCTGCCAATAGTCAGTGGCAGCAAATATTTTAAATCACTATCTACATAAATACATTGATACATGCATCCATCTACAGCAGAGAACCAGGAAGTTTGAACCAAAGTGACTTTGGTTTAATCAACGGCTGTTACATGTTACTTCTTTGTTTGAGGTTCTATCCACTTCTACCACGTCACCCATGTTATGTCACCAAGACGAGTCTTCTTCTGGCTAAGGCTCTAGTCTCTAGTCCCCGAAACATCCTGACAGAACTCAGGATCAACCTATAGTAACACACGTCCCCTCACATACTCTCTTGAGGTGTACTGAGGTTCCTGCCACTCTCTGTAACAAGAGATGTGATGGACCATCTCTCTACCTGCTAACCAACCTCTACTTCATCCCTCGAATGTTTAGGTCCTCTCATGCTTCTTACTGAAGGCTTTGTGGTGGAAGCCATGGACAGTGTGTTTTGCTGCACGTGACAAATGTGCATATAGCCAAGTCAATTTTCATGAAGGCATTTTGTTAAATGATGTCATGAGATGAATCATGTGTCAGTCTGGTGGTCAACTACTGCAGTGGTCACACACACACACACACACACACACACACACACACAAGTCACACATAATACACTTATGCAGACACAAACACACACACACACGTGTCACACACACACACACACACATACAAGATACACAAGTCACACACTAATACAATTATACACACACGCAGATACACAAGTCACACACTAATACATGTTTACACACACATACACAGAGATACACAAGTCACACACTAATACACTTATACACACACAGACACACACACAGACACACACAATCCCTCACACTCTTCCACGGTTCCAGGTATTTCCACTTCCTCCTCTCTGACATTTCTCCATCTCTTTTTTTTCATTTTATTCCCATCTTCCCTCCTTTCCTTGGTCGCCGTCAGCCCAGGTGATGGAGTGTGTGTGTGTCTTATCGTTTGTCAGGAAAATAAGGTTTTTGCCGCTTGCTGGAAGAAAGCATATGTGAGAAGGATGGTTACGCTAGATTTCTCTCAGTCTGAGGGAAAGCACAGAGGTGCTGTTTTATTCTGGGGAGAAAATACACCGTTCATTTGAGGGGGTCGTCATTTATGAGACTTAGAAACTCAATTCTAATTGGTTGATTGATTTCAGGAACTATACATTAACACAATTTTATAACGTCTATAATTGTATTAATTACTATAATTTTATAATTGTAAGTATGTTTTTTTGTTGTCATGTAATGCTTTTAAATGACAAAAAAGATAGTTAGTCCATAAAATGTACTATAAAAAAATTGTGCTGCTTCTCTTGGTAAGCATCAATTATTAAATTTAAACAAAACTAAGTAGAAACAGTGGGAAACAAACAGGTCTGATTACCGATACGTACCTGATATCATCCTACGAACCTATTGTTTTGTCTTATAAGCTAACGGACCTGCTACTATAGCTAACCTGCTACTAAGTGGCCATTTGTCAAGTATAGCACATGAGACTGCAATCTCCATGTGGAGATGTTACAAAAGCCAAATACATCCGGTGTAATAAAGTCAAAGTTCTACCATCAGAGAGATGCTGTTTACCCTTCCGACTGCCGTCCAATCTGTGGAAGTAGATAAACAACTGAACAGATAAATCTGTGCAGAATATCTTGTTTACTACTTGAGTACACGCTGTATGTGTAGTACTGTAGATACCGCAGACCTCTTTAGATTAGCTCCTCCCCTTTCATAGCATTTTCCTTTTGTCTCATATGACCCACAATGCACCTCTCTCTCTGTTTGTATCTTCCGAATTGGGTTATCTGTTTACCTTTGATGACTAAATATATTCTGTCTGCCGCCTCCTCAGTTGTTTTTTTCATCTTTTATATCCTCACTAATTTGAAAATGATCCTGCCCTTCAGATATGATTATATATATAAAAATAGTGTGTCCTTAGAGGGGAAAACATCTGTGTTTGTGTGTGTGTCTATGTTGTGTGTTCCTGGTAGTAGCTTTGCTTGGAGAAGTTGACATCCTCGACTTCTCTGACCTAATTAACATCACAGATCCTCTCGTCTGATTTCAACATCAGTCCGACACATCTCCTTCCATTTACATCTTCCAGCCATCTTTATTCAGTTATCTTTCATGAAATCATCAAGACTTTCTCCCCGCTTGTTCACTCACTCAGCCAGACTAACCATTTCATTGAGCCGAGATCATCCCGATGTGCACCTTCCCTCATCTGACATTTTACTGCAATCTCTTCCTTGGTCACTTTCTACCTACGTTCCATACTCCTTGATCATAATCCTTTTTCTGAGTCCATCTCTGTCAATCTGCTATGACTTGGTTTCTAAACCTTACATTTTGTGACCTGTAACAAAGCAAAGACATATGTAATTATCATTCAATATTGATTACTAATGAATAGGTGCTCTCCTCATCTTTCTGATAACCGTATGATTGCCACAGATAGGAAGAGAGAGGAAAGAGGTGCATGCTGGGATATCACCACAGCTGGAAACCTTGGGGTATGTCACCCAGAGTGGGTTGGCCCACCAGAAACCAAGTCCTCCCTCTACTTGAATGTTTACATGGCACCATATTATTCCTGGAAAGCGGCGAAGACGCACTGGTGTCTTCATCTGTGTTTTTATCATATTAGCGTAGTGCATAAACGGATGCTAGAGTTGATTTATGAACCAAATCTTGTGTGTGTGTCATTTGTTGGTATGATTCAATAAAGTCAGCGTCTCAGCTTGACGTGTAATTAAAACTATTACGTTGGCAAACTTGTTGTCAATATGAGCTCACTAGTTTCTTGGATAGCACTAGACAAAATCTGTCATCTGCTACTACTGCTCGTCGACACTGCGGCTGGATTCCGATTCCGATCTCCATTGTACCTCCTGTTCCAATTGTCGAATTGCTGAGACTGCTCGACAAGAAGCTCAATCAGCTGTATCAGTGTATCCTAACGGGAGGTATTTTAGCGATCCTTCGACTACGTCATCATACATTTACATATCACACAGCCATCTGGCCACACATAACAAATGTGATTGGCTACAAAGTCTGAAGGCTGTGATTGGTCAGATCATCAACAGTTGACATCTCCTTTAATGACCCTGAAGCAGCGCCGCTGTCCCAATCGGTCATGATTCCACATCGCTCCTTTATCAAGATGCTGCTGCTGCTGCTCCAAGCTCCAGTGATCAGGCCTAAGCTCCAGCGTACTCCACCAGAATAATTATACCTCTCAGGCCTGGAGAACAGTGCAACACGGCTAGACTGAAGCATCCACCGGAATATTTATACCTCTCAGGCCTGGAGAACAGTGTAACACGGCTAGACTGAAGCATCCACCAGAGTAATTATACCTCTCAGGCCTGCGTGTGCCACAACTGTTGCCTGTGCTGTCAATTGTAAGTGTGTGTGTGTGTGTGTGTGTGTGTGAAGAAGGGGTTCACACACTAAAACACTAAACTAACTCCTTGTGTTCCCAGAATCCTTGAGAAATGTTCGCCTTAACTTTCCAATTAATAATCTCAGTTCTTTCAAAATAAAGGTCCTGTTCTTTGATTCCCAGGCATTGTTTGATGGTAGACATTCTTTGGGTTATTTGCAATTGGCAGGGTGTTTGAGTTGGTGCACTCGCATGGGCTTTTATGTGGGTTGAATAATGATTAAAGGAAACTTTAGAGCTCGTCTTGTATAGTGGAGAATGAACTCTATTACGTTGGGGTTTGCCCTTGAATGAACATTAAATTGCAAGGCTAAATTTGGTATGGAAAGATGGAAAAGTATGGAAAGGAGACAGAGGGCTTTGGGTTCAGATAACAGATAATACTGATTTAGATATGACTTTATCGCTGACTCTGCAAAGCTCAAGATACAAGACACTCTCTCTCTGCCGGCCTACCTCGTTCGGCCAGTCTCCACTATAGTACTGCACTACATGGCGGCCAGCCAGGCTGTGCATTAGAGATCATTACCTGGCATAAGATCAGCTCAGCTGCCAATGTCTCGCGTCTGGGAAGAAAACGGTTGTTAGTTTTAAATGAACTGGACACACGACATTAGATGGAACCCATAGCTGGCTTTTCTAAGTGGGACTTCATTGGTCACTTTACAAACATGTATGTATTTAGTTAAGCAATGATCCTGGATTAGTTCTCAACCATTCTCAAGCCATTTTCCATGTAATTAGATCTGTTATCTATTCAATTAGGATCAGCTTGTTATGCATGCTTTCCTTTAAATTCATTTTTTTGTACAATATATTTTTGTACAGAGGTAAATGTATCACGTTACAAATCGATTGTTGTTTACATTCAAGACAGATGTACACCCAACCAACCAACGGGCCGGTTGGTTGGCATATAAGCTCTGGGATGATGTGAACTCTAGTATGTTATGAGCTCTAGGATGATGTGAACTCTAGTATGTTATGAGCTCTGGGATGATGTGAACTCTAGTATGTTATGAGCTCTGGGATGATGTGAACTCTAGTATGTTATGAGCTCTGGGATGATGTGAACTCTAGTATGTTATGAGCTCTGGGATTATGTGAACTCTAGTATGTTATGAGCTCTGGGATAATGTGAACTCTAGTATGTTATGAGCTCTGGGATGATGTGAACTCTAGTATGTTATGAGCTCTGGGATGATGTGAACTCTATTATCTTATAAGCTCTGGGATGTTATAAGCTCTGGGATGATGTGAACTCTAGTATGTTATAAGCTCTGGGATGATGTGAACTCTAGTATGTTATGAGCTCTGGGATGATGTGAACTCTAGTATGTTATGAGCTCTAGGATGATGTGAACTATATTATGTTATGAGCTCTGCATTACATCCTAGAGTTCACATCATCCCAATCAGCCTTTGCCTCAAGCTGTCGCACTGGAAGACTGAAAGTCGGCCAACTAATGTTCAGGAACCAATTAATTGATGTGCCATGGAAGAATCTGTCCATTATTAATTATGTAACAGTATGTAACAGTTATGTATACTATAGTCTCACAAATCAGACTTAAGATTAACATCTGAAGTCTGATGGCAGACAACGTTTAATTAAATTTTCTTTCGCTTCAAATTTGTTTCAACCAATCATGTTGCTGGGGGCGGGGATCTGTAGACATGTCACATGGAATGGGTCTCTACTGGAGACAACCTGACCGGCGGAACCACAACCAACATGACATGGCTTACCCTGCATATGGGATCCAGAAGAGGACTGATTACTAAAATGATAGCATCGTCTTCCCATTGTCTGTATCCCTCCTTGGCCAACAGCGAACACAAACTCAGTGTGTGTGTGTGTGTGTGTGTGTTGGTTGATCTGAGTCAATACAGAAATGATCAGTGGGTTTATGAAGGGGGGTTTAATTCCCTTCCATGCCCCAGTGTTTATTTAGCCTTTGGCTCAGATCGATATATTCCTACCACACAGCTTGTTGGTTTGTCTGTCTTCTGGCTCACTGCCACATCCTTCAGTCTATCTCTCTCTCTCTCTATCTCTCTCTCTCTCTCTCTCTCTCTCTCTCTCTCTCTCTCTCTCTCTCTCTCTCTGTCTCTCTCAAACAGACACAAACACAAAAGCCCAGAATATACTTTTCTATCATCCTTATCGTTTTATCATTGAATCAACCTTAAACGGCCTCTATTTTACCACTATGTGAATTTTATTATTCTTATGACATCACAAGTGTGCATTATCATACTTCTGGGTGGACAGTCCCACTTGTGATGTCACAAAGTGATAGCTAATCAACTGAAAATAATGATGCCATTCACCATTTATCCTTCATCTGGTTACACTAGTATATGAGCATTATTATATCACCATTATTCACCATCCATTCACCATTTATCCTTCATCTGGTCACACTAGTATATTAGCATTATTATATCACCATTATGCACTATCCATTCACCATTTATTCTTCATCTAGTCACACTAGTATATGAGCATTCCTATATCCCCATTATTCACCAGCCAAAAACCTCTGTTTGAGAACAGTAAGCATGTTCCTTTTACATTCTAATCTCACATACACGACCAAACCTCCGCACACACACACACACACACACACACACACACACACACACACACACACACAACCCCACGTCCATACACACTCACATGCACTTCCATGTGTATTTTGTCTGTTCTCAATTCTCAATTGTGCTGTAATTTCATTCCAAGGTAACACACACGGATGCTAACCTGTGTTGAGTGTCAATATGTGTCAATTCGTTTTTTTGTGTGTCATTGTAGACTGGTTTAATGGTGTCCCATATATCCACCTTTTAGGACCCTCTGGCTCGCATTGACCTTGCAGTGGCTCAGCAGACACACTGGGCCATCAACACCCTCTGTAGGTGGGGAATAAAAACCATGAAAGCGTGGATTTTACTGGTCTGGCCGCGTCCCCAGTTTGTCTGACCAGCTGAGTCATTGGAACATCCCACCCTCTCCTCAAGGGCAGGTTAGCCATTACTGTTGTTAAAGCAGAGAAGATGGCCTCTGCTTTAACCTTCTCACTACACTACACACAAAAATATGAAACATAATGTTGTGTATTTGATTGGGCCTTTGCAGTGCCTTAGCCTCACGAGAAGATCCAAATATTCAAGTCTGCGTTTCAAAATGGATATCAGGCTGGCCTTGGCAATTGATTTCCACATATGGGCGCGGCTGTATGTTATTCAGAAAACTCCAGCCAATCAGATTCAATAACAAAGTGATGCTGTTGCTCTCTTCGCTCTCGCCAAATCCAGTTGGAAGTAAAGCAAGAATATCTTCTCCTCTGACAAAAACCTCCTGTGAAAATGTCTTATTTGGTCTATTTCGGATAAAACAGTTGTGATTGCTCCGTCGAGTTGTACACTTTCCTCGGGTGCCGCCATTGTTTTCTAAATTGCGCTCCTTGCTTCGTCATGATCTGAAACTACCCTCCCTTAGCGCTGATTGGTCCTATCACTTTGTCATTTTTGGGAGAAGCTTTCAACGGGCTCGAGGCCAAACTGATCTGTAGAGAGAAACAGAATGTGACCATTCACATCAGGATGGTCTCACCAGGCTAGCAGTGCCTGACAAACCGACAGCTTACACATATAGAACTGTTTATATGTAAATCATATCATAATATATAGATAATGTTCCTTCCACAGTATGCAGGCTTTGCCCTACTCCCTACAGTGCTGCTATTTTGCTGCACTTACTCTGTCACAGCTCTCTCAACAGGCCACTCAAATCCTGCATAAATGAGCAGCGGCATAAATGGAATAAATAGTAGAGCAATAAACGGTAATCAGCAATAAGCAGTGATACAGTAACAGTCTTCGTTGCATCGACACTAACAGCCTTCTCCATCGGTTTAGCCATCCGCTACTCCTGCACCCCCTGCCAGCTCCCTTCTCTGCCATCCGCTACCTGGTAATGGGTTGTTGTGCGACAGTGTGAACACATCTCCTTTTCTTAGGTTTTTACCTTTTCGCTTTACCAACTCCCTGCGACTACCGGAGACAATAGGGACGGCAGACAGTCTGTGTCTCTTCCTCGGTGTGCTGCAAGTGTGCTGCACAAGAGAGTCAACAGCCTGATAAGCCCCCACCCCTGGCTGTGTTTCTCTGCTATACTCAACAGCCTGATGAGCCCCCACCCCTGGCTGTGTTTCTCTGCTACGCTACCATTTACTATCCCCTCCTCTCTTTCCACAAGATCAATTCATTGTATGGGAGGAAGGGATGAGCAGGTGGAGATTGGGGTACCTGTACAGGGAGACAGTAGACATATATTGTTTTTGTGTGTGTATGTGTGTGTGTGTGTGTGTGTGTGTGAGAGAGAGGCAGAGGTAGACTGGGGAATAGACTGGAGCTATCTAGATTTAGAATGGGGTGAACGTTTGATGGAGAGTGATGGAGACTTTCCTATCTGTACGGCTTATTGGTTTATCTCTTTGTCCGGTCAAATGTGAAGGTGCTGGTGTGTGCTTAACCTCATGTGGTGCAGATATAATGTCCTTCACTTGTTCACGGAAATTAAAAGAAATGAAACAATGTAACAATATATAGCAAAATGAATTAATGTATCTGCTGATTTATCCCAAAACTCCTATCCCACTCACATGTAGGGAGACACACCCTCAGAGTCAGCAACTAGACATGGAGACAGTGACTCTACAGTTAACTACCACGTGTCTGATGGTGGGAACATGGGGCCATGAGCAAGAGAGAGGACGAGATAGAGCGAGTGAGAGAGAGAGAGAGAGAGAGAAGGAGAAGGAGAGGGATAGAGTGCACAGCGTCCCATGGTGCGTGCAGGCATCCATTCATGAATGTTTTAAGGCGCAGCGATCTAAAAGCGTTTGCCCGACGGAAGACCTTTGGTATGGTCAGCGGTGCTGTGTTGCAGGGCCCTCTGTGTGGGGTCTGGTGGGAGATGAAGGGAGGAACAGACAAGGCTTCTCTCTCTGTGTGCCCAGACAGGAGGAGGTCGAGGAGGAGGGTAGTCCAGTTCAGTGTTGATTAAACTTTGGCATGAAAAGTAACCATCTGGTGCCACAGGAGATGAGAAGAAGAGAAGAGATGAGAAGAAGGGAGGAAAAGAAAGGGAGAAAAAAACAGGACGTCAGGGAGAGGAAGAGGGAGAGTCGGGAGGACAAGAGGAGACGTGATTGGAGGAGAGACGAAGCAGAACAGAGTGCAAAGAGGCCATATCTTCTCACCCTGAGGTGAGAAGATATGTGACGCAAGTGGCTTGTTTTGAGCTGCTGAACATTGATGAAGTGCTGAACATTGAGAGAGAGAGAGAGAGAGAGAGAGAGATTTGGCAGGGAAATTAACAGGCAATCCAAATGAAATTGGCAGAGGTGTGGAGCCAGGGATGGAAATAGAATATCTGTTCGTGCACATGTTTATTGGTGGTCTAAACTGTGTGTGTGTGTCTGAGGGAGGCGGGATGTTTTGCTAGGTGAAAATGGATCATATTTGTTTGTTAGGAACGGATATACGACCCAGCATTCTCTTGTGTACCTGCGGATATGGAAAAACTCTAAACCTAAATTATATTTGCCTTCTCTCAAATAGACACACACACACACACACACACACACACACTACACCACTACACATTCTATCTTGTAGAAATGGCAGCTTGCTCCGTCAGGCTGCCCTCAGTCCCAGATAAGTGTAACTCCTTCACTTCTTTCTGTGACACCGCCAATCTGTCGCTACACACACACACACACACACACACACACACACACACACACATATTCCGACTCTGACAATATCCTGACGGCAATCTTTTGTAATTCCAAAATTAATGGATTGGTTGATGGTTTTTGCTTTTCTCTCAAATGTAGATTACAATGTAAAACAATTCATTCTAAAAACAAATATTCAGCTCACATTGGCCTATTTGCCTGCTAGAACATTTAAAGGTTGAGTTTGTTTTTTGTTTATTTCTGACAGCATGTAGAGCTGTCTGTGCTTCTGAGGCAAGCTGGTTGAATCATAATAGCATTCTTCTTGAATATTTCTACATTTAAGACTAACTACCACTCCATCTGGTGTGCCAGCAGAGAAGGCTGCTAATTGGTTTGGAAGATCAGATGTGAGGCGATACTCACGTCCTCAATGCTCATTATATTTCAAATAGTTGAGTGCATCCATCAGTGTTTCATAAGGCATACACATGGAACTATATTTAACATAAAGAGAAAATGAAAACGAAGGACAATTAAAATGATTTAGCATGTGGCAGCCACACCTCGTCTGGCTTGGAGGGAGTGATGTAATGAACAGTGATGGTTGCAGTACTGCGGTATGAAAGAGCTCTTTGATCAGCCTGCTGGTCCACCTTGTCCTTGGTGCTGCTGTGGTGTCCTGTAGTACCACTCACACAACGGGCTGCATCGAGCAAGTGCCACCCGATTGTCCTGCCCAAACAGTTTGGGTCTTACTCCAGGCTCTCTTGCAAACGAAAGTGTCACAAAGGAGACTGGAAGTCGAGGCTACACCAGGTGTGATGTTGAAAATCGACCCTCTAGTGACATCACAAGTGGGAGTGTCCATTCAGATGTATGACGGGTAGCTCAGCCTACCAGTTGGTACAGTCCACTGGGTTGATCTAGCTATCATACATCTAGATGGACACTCCCACTTGTGATGTCACTAGGTCACATTTAAAAATGGTTGTGATGGCCAGACCTGGTGTTAAAATAGGGGCTCTTTAAATGATAGCGCCAGTATACTGTAAATGTGCTCTGGTTTCAAACTAAAGGTATGTATGTATCGCAATTATTTGAACGACCTTGAAAACAGCAGAACAAACGAACTAAACGTCAGAGAACCTCAGGGGCACACCACTGAATCTTAAACAGTGTTGCTTGAAGTTCAGAATAAATCCAATTGTTCACTATCCTCCAACACAGCCTCCGTGCCTCTCTTCCTCCTATGCGTCCATCAAATATTGATGTTACAGTAGTGGGTGTGGATGGGGTGTCCAGTGTCTGTTCCTGCCCCCACTCTCTCTCAGCCTTCAGGGGTTGGAGGTCCAGATTCCTGCCTGGAGCTGCGAGATGTGCTCGAAGTTAGCCGGAAATTACAAGCTACTGGCACATAGCCAATAGCTATGTGCCAGTAGCGGTAGCGGTGTAGCACATGCATTGTGCTACACTGCTACTGTCCAGTATGACACGGTGGAATTAAAGTACCAGGTCCTCTTAAATCAACAGAGCTGCAGAAATGTGCAGGTTGAGCTTCTTAACGGGTCGCGTTCATGCAGTCTTTGTGTTTGGAAACAAACTAGTCTGGAGAGAAAACAACAGTGTCTAGAATGTTATTTACTGTGATTTCAAAATGTCATCGCAGTGTAGCTTTGACTCCTAAGAAGATGTTACACCACCATTAGAAATCTAAACAGTCGTAAAAAGCCAGATGTAGCTGCAGTATCTGCACATCTATTTGCAGTTAAGTTGAAAAAGTTGGAAACTTGGAAAGTGTGTTTAGCAAGGGAAAACCAACAAGACCCACACATACACACAGACAATCACTAAAATGGCTCTAAATTACCATTTTACAAATTTAATGGCAATCCTTCCAAATCACCTCACACACTGTGGGTTAAATCGACACTCTTCTCAGCGTCAATTTAGTTTTTGTATTCCACTTCCACTGTTTTCATTGCACAGTACAATGACAAGCGGTCTCATTCCATTAAAAACAAAGTGCTGTAATGTTTGACTTCCTTTTAATAAATTCCTCCCCGACTCGTATGTCCACAGGATAGAGGCCTTTTTTCTTTCTTTTTTTAATCTGTTGGATGAATTGCAATATTTACAATAAAATGCAAGCATAAACTTTGGATACAAGCTGTTAACAATCACACTGTATCTCATGCTGTTCTTGGCCATCATCACTGCTGTTGCTCAACACTGTGAATCCCACGCACACACACACACACACACATACACACACACACACACACACACACACACACACACACACACACACACACACACACACACACACACACACACACACAATCTCAGAGTCCCCGACCTTTCCTCTTTTCCATCATCTCTTCCTTCTTTCAATCTCGTCTTTTTCCATTCTCCTCA
>OOFB01031510.1:9940-43128 GCA_900323305.1 Trachyrincus murrayi | reverse complement strand
CCCATAACCCACCTGGGCTGAGAGAGAGAGAGAGAGAGAGAGAGAGAGAGAGAGAGAGAGAGAGAGAGAGAGAGAGAGAGAGAGAGAGAGAGAGAAGAATTACCACATGGAGCAAAAAATGTTAAAATATCCAGAAACATATAAAGCATGAAAGGCACATGTTTCTTTGTTCTTTCTGAAGCACATCAGGAAACACCACAGAGTTCTTCTGATGCACCGGCCGGGTGCACCGGCCCCATTAACAGAACGTGAGCAGTTTACAAATCACTTACAGTGTGCCCCTGCAGTGTGACTATGTGAACAAGACACAACACACACACACGCACGCACACACACACACACACACACACACACACGCAGGAGACTGGGGGAACAGTAGATCGGGCTGAGAGCTCCCATGAAATCATGATCGTCTTCCCTACATCTGCTCAACACATCAGCCACCCATAACCAGGAAGTGAAAGGAATTAAAAGTGAAAACATTCCTCAGTCAGATGTGTGAGAGGATTTCAATATGGAGGACTTGTTTTGTGTGTGGCTGAAACAAATGGTCATTAATTTGTCGCAAATATAAAAATTGCTACAATGTCAGTTTAACAAAATGAATAATGTGTAACACTCATTTTAACCAGAAATCATTGATTGTTAATTAATTAAATATTCTTTTCATATGTTGTGAACATATTTTCTTAATATACGAACAAAAACATGAACAATAACTGCACAGTGAACACTGGAAACTATAAACACTGCTCAATTATAAATCTCGCATGTGAATCAGACGGAACAAAAACCGAAAATCCAAGTCATAAACGGGCAACTAGCTAGCCTGTCATTCCCATTTAGCATTCCTGGTCACAGACAGTAAGCAAAGAGACGGTTCTTGGAGAATAACAACAACAAAGCCAACAGGAGTACTTCAGCTTCAACAAAACAAATTACAAAATGCCACGTGATGAGATGCCACCAATATGATTCGGATCAAACAAGGAAGAACATGTGACCTTTGAACACCACTTCCTGTCTGGAGGAGAGGAGGGGGAGGAAGGGGGCCGTCCTTACAAACTCCTTTAACATCACTCGTCAATACACTTACCTAGCCATCCACCGCTTCGCTGGCTGTCTTCACACTACTAAGACACAGAGAGAGCCCTCGGCTACGGGTGAAGACGAGATAAAATACAGATAAAAGAGTCTGGGAGGAAAGAGGAAGATGGGGATGTAGATAAACAACATTACGAGAGGAAGCGCAGTGTAAAGTGAGACCCCCAATACTGCCGGGGCTCTTCAAAATGACCCGGGCCCTCCACAAAACACAGATAGGTCAATCGCCAGTGGTTTACACAAGAATATGAGGCATGCGCACGCACGACACATGCACACGCACACACACGCCAGACAGAGCGTGTCCAAGTGTGTCTGCGACCCGCTGGCTGCTTGAGTGAGCGTGACCCGTGGGGTCGCGGGGTCAACTCTGCAGCGTAAACACACAGACAGCCAGGGCCGCTACTAACGGCTGGCTGGGGTTCCTCCTCCTCCACCAATCAAACAGACACACTCCAGTCCGGCAACAACACGACACCAACGCCAACGTTGTATTAAGATTTATAAATTTTTTGTATTTAGTATTTTTAATGTACACATAAAAAAAAATGCAAAACTAGATTAGAAAAATAAAGACAAAGAGGTTGTGGCTTAAAAAAAATCCTTCATTTAACAAATGAACTGCACTCCTTTATCCACTCAAATGACCCACGTCAGTGCTACTAAATCGGTCTGTTCCTCCATGGCATCGGTACGAGGCATAACCCGCCATCGCTCTCCTAAGAGCTGAAGCAGGAGGAGCGAGGATGTATAACACTAGCGTGTGTTTATGTGACAGAGCGCAACAGAGTGTGTCTGCGTCCACGCACACGCACGGGCATGGGGGGGGGGGGGGGGGGGGGGGGGGGGGGGGGGGGGCGGGGGGGGGGGGGGGGGGGGGGGGGGGGGGGGGGGGGGGGGGGGGGAGAGGTTGGTTTCATCTGCCACGTACCACATGACAGATCACTCCACCTGCCGCCCGGGCCGCAGACGTCTCTCCTGTGTTTACAGAGGAGCGAGGGCGTCTGTCACGACAATAAGACAACATAACCTTTCACGTCGCATACGCAGCCCGGAATGCAATCTATCGTGAGAGGGCTCTTTCCAAAACATGGCACCGCTGGCTGACAGGAGGAGGGGGGAGGAGGAGGGGAGAGAGGGAGAGAGAGAGATTGGAGCCCACCGGAGCTGAGCCAACCTCACGCTGCACACCCTCACCTGTCAGGACCCAGGCGCAGGGAAAGGGCATCCGGTGGTTAAACTGATCAGCCTGTGTTGTATCGAATCAAGCTAATTAAATCACCGCACGTAAATAACGATCGCCGAACAAGGAGAAGCAACCTTTAGATATTCTAAATCCAGCATTTGATTTAATTTCCAACCGAGGGAAAGATAACATCCATTTTCATGAGGAGGTGGTCGAGTTTGTAAATGTTACAGGAAAGGCAGCGTCGTGCATTCCTTCCGTGGGTCCATTCTTACGAGGTGACAAGGCGTTCACACGCAGCGCGGCCACAAATCAAAACATTTGGGCCAATCAGAGGACTATATCCCCGCTGCCTTGTTTTTCCCTCCATCACCATCACCCTTTTCCTCCCGTGCACATGCTTAAGAAACAGCGGGGTGAATGTGATGAAGGACGAGGGCCATACAGCCCCAGTCAAACATGCACTCTTTTTTTACGAGGTGGCAGGGCCGTTCACACATCAACCCGAGAGACGGGGGCCTCCCGGGCCCCCCCACACACTGCCACAGATTCTATCTGTGCGCTGGGGGCTATAGGTCTGGTGTGGTGGTGGTGGTGGTGGTGGTGTCGACCACTCCCTCAGATAAGGTGGAGGAAAACACTAATAAACAAGAGGATAATCAAGAGTCTTGGGTGCTGCGCAAGGTTTTATAACGCGGTTGAAACCCTGTTGCTGATAGAGGCAGCGTGTCCATTGGCCGGCCGGCGGTCCGTTATCAGCCAGATAGCTGATACAGCGGAGGGGAGAGTGGCAGCCGTGCCGCAGATAAAGAGCAGTCAAGAGGAGAGGACGGGAAGTCAGTCGAGCTACAGAGAGAGTCACTGCAGTCTCAGCAAGCTGAGGTGAATAACTCACTGACAGACAGACATTGTTATTACGTGTGGTACCATGTCAGGGGCCAAAAGCCTGTTCAAAAAGAGCTCAATAATATTTGTTTGCTTTAAAAAGCAAGGCCAGGATAATTGTTATTACTTGTGGTCGTTTCGCTGGGGGATCAAACGACCACAAGTACCGGCAAACGCCAGATAGACTCCTGAACTCATCATTATCCACGACAATCTGCCTTTCCTTTTTAGATTCATATGACAAATTCAACAATCATACTTTCCTTTTATGGCCAATCCATGAGAGAAACGTAAAAACATTGAATTAGTTGGCCTTGTTATTGGACACTTAAGTCTAATTGGCCAAACTGGTAGCATGCTTCATGCACACTCCACGGCAATGCTAACACATCATATATTACTTATCACTTATTTTATTCAATTTATATTTATATAGCCAATAACAATTGAGATAGTTCCAGCTCTAAATAAATAGGCTTATACATGTATTGCATACATATAAACGTTCAGATAATTGGATAGGGTTATTGACCATTAAACGTTTTGATGCTTGATGTTTAGCATGCTCTCCCATCATGCTTCAGTTAGTCACATGCTTCAGTAGACTACAGTAAGAGTAAGTGTTGGATGCTGCATCACTTTCTGGGATACCGCTGCCAGTAAACCATCCACATATCCTAAGGAATGGTTAAAAAACAGTAAAATGGTTTAGAATAGACACTAAAGCAAAGTCCTTCTCTTCATTGCAGCCCAATGGTACCATAAAACAATGCACACTAATAGGTCAAGTTAAAAACATACTAATTTTACTAATTTAAATTAACAGATTAACGCTTCAGTGGCGCCCCCTATTGAGAGACAGAGTTTGCAGGTCTGAAAGAGATGCACATTGAAGACAAACAAGACGTCTCAATTGGCTCTCAAGAAGAATTCCCTTACGTGTTGAAATGAATTGCACGGGTTACTAATGGCTGTTTTGAAATGAATAGTGTTACCGGAGACGGTACGAAGAAGAGGCTAAATCCTGCACTGTTAGTTATGGTATGTGCCTCCTTGGGACGGACACGGACGGCTTGCACTGTAAGGCGGGAGTGCAGCTTCAGACTCTCTGGACTGTGGATGAACTGTGGATGAAATGTCCAACCATGAACGGGCCGCCTCGACATGTTCCCTGAAACTCCACGAAGGCCGTCGTTTTTTTCAAACTGCTGGATCTCCAGGTTTATCAACACTCAGATCCCCCTCACGATAAAGAAACTAGCTCAGCAGCAGCAGCAGCAGCAGCTCCAGTTCCAAGATGTGTTTTGTACGGGCATTGTGTTACTATTTTGACAGATGAATGTACCATAAAAGATGAAACGGGAGATGGAAGAGATAAACGTGAGGCGGGAGATAGGGAGTTGATTTACAAGGACGGAAGGACGCAGAACACTTGGAGCCACTGACTTCTCTGGTTGTGTGACGGTGACGGCTACTTCCAGAACCAGAATTCACTGTAATATGAATATTTGAATAGAACAGTGAGAAAATAAAGGAAAATGGTTGCTGAGGCACAGTTAAGTGGTTTTTTTGTTTGTTTTTCCAGCTCAAAAGATATTGACAGAATACTAATAACACTAGTGAAGCTTAATGCTTGTTAGATTATCGTTTCATAGGCTCCACGTGACAGAATACATTATACAAATGCATTACAACTCTACACAATGCCTCGATGCTTTTCTACCCGGAAGTAAACAACTCAGCAAAACCCCTCTATAGATTGGTCCGTGTGTTTTTTTCAAAATAAGAGCGTAAACAGGGGGTTCTACAGTCCTCCGGGTCGCCGCTTTGCAAACAGCTACACCACAACGCTCCAGCTGCAGCCCTGACATCGGGCCAACACGAAGGGAATCCTTGGCATCCAAGCCTCCTGGAACACATTCCTCACATTGTGTGTGTGTGTGTGTGTGTGTGTGTGTGTGTGTGTGTGTGTGTGTACGCACATGTTTGAGAGCCTCTTGAGAAGCCGTCACCGCGTCACCGTTAAAACCAGGGGGTCAAGAGCAGTGACACATGCAGCCGTTTCTAATGCCACCACATGTTTTCTGAGAACCCAGACCTCAGCACTGCTTCTCAGATATACCCGGGCTCATATCTGTCATAATCCTGGTTTGTTTCCAGTCATTTGAAAAAAAATAGATATTATCTCACTACTGTATACAAACCGCTGCAATTTCTAAATCGAGCCACCGATGACAACAAAAGAAGAGTCCCCCCCTGTTTTTTTTACTTTCACTCCCATCTTAATTTTGGCGGGGAGCGTTGGTCCGGGGCAGGACCCAGGATATACTGCCGACACTGCATGAGAAATGAATTTGCAGCCTGGAGACATAATTTATCCTTCAAACAGGTGTTCATTCTTTCAGCGAGGAATTAGCCAAAGTGGCTCCGCTCCTCTCACTCCATTCAGCCATTTTGGGGGAACAAACGTTAAATGACGTGGTTAGTAAATACTAGAACGTCACATTGGAGACACGCAGATCCACAAGGAGCACAAACTGGGGCGAGGGGGGGGGGTTATTCATCCCAGATGAAGCTTTTAAAAAAAGGTATTAAAAAAAAAAACGGTGTCAGCAGAAAACATCCTGACCTCCATCGAAAGTTCAATAAGGAATCTGCAGCCTTATTAACACATTCTATCAGGAAACCGTCACGAGGGAAAGAGAAAGACGAGTTTTGGTGAGAAATGCTGAACGGGCAACCCGGAAGCACACAGATGAATGGCATTCCACGCAAGCAGCGGGGATCTTAAGAAAAGGCGCTAGGCGGTCCACTGATCATGTTTAATAACCCATTCAGCCCGACACAATGAGGGACCTCCTCAATGGACCGCCGGAGACCCAGAACAAGGAGTAGCTGGGTTTTTCTTCTGTAGATACATCAGACCAGTACCAGGCACCCCACGGCACCAACGGTCCATTGGCGGAAGAACACCCAGCATCCGCCGCCTCGAGGCTAGCGGGTTCACTGCGAGCACAGCAGCGGTGCGGGCGGAGCTCAGAGAGCGCTGTGTGGTGCAGAGGGAGGCGGACAGACGGATCTCTCTCTTACAATTACCAGACGTCTCACCGCGAGGGATCAAAGACTTGTTTGTCCGCCCCCGGTATGTCACGGTTGGTCAAGCCAATGTCCCGCCACAAGCTCATTCCTTTATCCGTTGTCTATATGGTGACGCATTGTTACATACAAGTAGTTAAGGGTAATAGTTATATACAGAAAAGAGTCATTTCTTACACCAGGCCCACTTCTCCACGATGCCGCGATTCCACAACATGCTTTTACGATACCTGTATATTGAGGGCCATTGTTTTCATCCGCTATGACCGCCTTCCTCGCTCACAACTTCAACACACACCCAGGAATGTCATGGACAGGCCTGACAAGGGATCTGACAGCACAGACAAGGAACTGAACGGCAATGCATTCATCACCAGCACACCAAGTCAAGACGACACCTTCTTGTCTTCACCCCACAGACCCAAATCCTTAGGCGACCTGCACACCAAAGGACCTGCAGCCTATATAATACTGCACATATGCAGCTGTGGCCTTCCCGTGTAGCGGCTCTCTCTCTCTCTTCCCACATCCCCAGCCCCCTTCTGCTCTGCTGTGAGCCGGCCCGGGAGGGAACATCCAGCGTTAACGTGCCAGGGGAAGAGTTCCAGAGCCGGGATAGGAGCTAAATAAACCAGCCTCCACATCTGGGAGAGCGGGACTGCTGCTGGTAAACACACCAGGAGAGCAAGACCCTTGAGGTTTTCTTTATACTAGCTGCTGATAGCCCCGGGATTCTGGGCTTCTCCCTACAAGTCTAATGTATACATGGAGGCTCCCATGTGGATATGCAGGCAGGCACACATGTGGAAACAAATACACACACACACACACAGATGTGCACACACACTAACAAGTGCACAACCACATGCTAACTCACAGGCAAACTTTGACAACTAGGTAATACGCCCCTGATTTCTCTTTTTTGTGTTGCTTGAATGGAAACATAATAACTGAGGCTTGTGTTACTGGGTGCACGGCACATTTTGATGGGTGATTGAATACAGGAACGGTTTAATTATAGCAGGATATATTTAGGTAAGTCACTTTGTAAAACCCATGGGAAAGAAAGAGAGCTTCAAGACAAACAAAAGGCAGTGATTGCCATGCTAGTGAATAAATGACATCAATAGTATGACCCACAGGTTTACTATATTCATGTATTCACATGTGAACACAGACGAAGCTGACAGAGTGAACAAAGTCTCCTCCGACACACAGTTACTATTAACTCTTGGCTTTTTTTTCTGCATTCAGATCACATTTAGTTTTGGCAGACGGGGGTGGGCTGATAGATGAGAGCTTCCTGTTCAACATTTTCATTGGCTATTGCCTTTTGTGGAGCTGTTTTGATTGGCTGGGAAAATAATTAAGCAAAGTGGAAACAGTAAAGGACTCAGAGAGGCACAGCTAGCGGGGCCAACAGAGGCGTGTGCTAGTAATCACTTATGTATTTTAGTACACGCACATACTTCGCCCCATGCCGTTTTTTACTGCATTACAATGGAATAACCTGCCAAACTTCAAACAGCCGTTAATGTAAAACAGAACATAAGAATAACACACATCTCTCACAGTTCGATAAAGGGCTTCATGTTTCCTGTCCGCACAGCTGGTTTGAGACACTCTGAGCTCTCCAGAAGCAATACTCTGGTGTAGAGGACTCCCTGCTGGTGAGATGTAACGAACTACCCGTTCACAGCTTTAGATTCAGTCATCGAAATCACAGAAGAAAATGGCCTGTGTAAGATGACACTTTAATAATCCCGGGAGGGAAATTCAGGGCTAATTGATAGTGCTAATATCAACATATGTTTTGGCCTTTAATGATTGAAACCAGACATAGATAATCGATGATCATGGTATCATCAGGTACTGAGATTTTTTACAGACTTCTCAAAGAAATGTGTGATAGTGCATACACTTTTATATATTATGAGAGAAATGTTGTTTCTCCAAATGAAAACCGATCATGCTTCACGTTTAACACTTTGACAGATGTGTTACATCACCACACACACACACACACACACACACACACACACACACACACACACACACACACACACACGGTTATCAGTTTGACAGGGTGTAGAAACAACTCACCCATCATTGGAACACGTCATGAACTCTTCCTTGATCTTGGGGTGCCAACAGCCACTATTCAACATGGCCGTGTGACCCTGGGGGAGACGAGAGGAAGGCGACTGGTAAACAGGCACAACGTTGGGATACTCTGGAGCAGTCGTAAAATAATAATACAAATACACACACTATTCAAAAAATATTGAGCTTCACAAACTTGCCCTCAAAACAAAAGGGGGAAGAATAGGCTAGTATATCTGACAATCCATAATCCATAATAACTGAATAGATACATCAAAGCAAATATGGACAAGGACCGGTAGTCTTAATGTTTTCATAGTCTTAATGTTATTATATCAAAGAATGTAATGAAAACATAATATATACAACATTATATTTAAAAGGCAAATTTGGGCACATGAACATATTATATTACATAGATATAAATCTTCTGGCCAAGAAAATAAAGACCTCATTTGAATATAAAGACTTAATTAGGGCAATGTGCTGTAGAGGAATGTGCTAATATTAACCATGACATACATATCCCCGTCAGAGAACCGACACAGAGACCTTCTCTCACCACTCGGGAGGTGAGAGGAACATCATGCACTGTCCAGGAATCTGACACTCTATGGGCTGACAGCGGACCCAGAGAGACCTCAGTGTTGGACTTTCATGTTGGTCGCTTCCTGACCATGAGGTGGCCAGCCTATCAGAGAGCTAGGATTTGTTGTTCATGGTGGAGGCAACATCCGAACACATTGGAAACTAAACAAATCGGTGATGAACGACCAAATTACCTCCACGCCAATGCCAACAGCACTGCAACAAATTACACTGACGTGAAGCGATGAAAGCAATCGTTACTGTAGGTACATCTGACTCTCTTTCCTGGCCAAGAGATCAAATTGCCATTGACTAAAAGGAACCAGACTGTACAGCAACAACAGGGCCACCCAGACGCAAAAACAAGAATCATCCATTAACTTAAGAATGTTTTATATGAGAGATAGAGGCTTTTACAGACATCTTGTATATATATATTCATGTCTTGGCTTTGTAAAATATAATGTTCTAATTTAAAAAGATAATGCATATGGTATTCATATTCACCATGTGGCCTCATGTTATGGATTTCTGTCCACTATAAATTAGGAGGATGCAAGCCGGCCAATATCGTACGATACTGTCGCTATCGTATTTCATTACATGTAAACAGCACATCTGCCTGACGTTTGAGTAGGAATGCGGGAGAGGAAGCTCGGTTACAGTCAGTGAACGTCTTCTGACTGCACTTACAGAGGACGGCCACTGACCACCAATGTGGCTTCACCAAAACACAGCACAGCGCTGGGAGCAGATGCCGGTCCGCTCTCGGGTCTTCCTTAAAGCCAGCTGTGCGTAATTATAGGAAGAAGAACCACAGCGGTCCTCAGAACATATGTGGTGATGACCACCTCCAGTGTAGGACATTAGGAGTAAACATCCAACTCCATACATCTCACTACACACACTAAATACTACTAATAGTTCCCATGTATCCCCACCTCACCACTAGCAGAAGAGGACAATCGTTTCGATGGCTGACATGTGGACTAAATGCATGCATCCCTTTGACAAATGCACTGTACACGAAACACATAGTTTATACACTGCTAGAAATGATGCAGAAAGGCCCGCCACCATTCTAAGCCAATGGGAAAATTGTGATTTAATTCTCGTAATATATAGTGAATAAATGTTTTTTCTTCGTTCGGTTAGGAGCTCAGTGGCTGGTTCATAACCGCTTCATAACGGTCGTGCGTGAACCAACGGGTGACGCCAGGGACGCTACGTCCATGTTTTTTACGGTAATGTGTGAATGAGCTACTTCGGCCTACCTTGGTGTTGACCATGTCCACAATGTATTGATCTCCCTTCACGCACTCCATGACGTTGAAGCCATCCCGGTCCAGGATCTTGGCCTGGGCGTTTCCAGACACCACCAGCAGCATGTCGCCGGTGATGCTGTACTGCAGAGTCTTGATCTGGTGGCTGCGGAGGAAGGCGAGGAGGTGATGCTTTTACTGTCCATCATCTGGGACAGTGAGTGGAGCCTGAAGCCCACAGCAACTCAAACTGTTTGCATGATAACACTATCATACTCGTTTATAGCAAGACTATATGTACTATAATATCTAACGTATATAATATGGGCATTAGTCACTACGGTCTGATCTAAAGACGGATCAAAGTGTATAACGGTCTGATCTAAAGACGGATCGAAGTGTTTAACATTTATCACTTAAAACAAGATGACCACTGCTCATGCATCTTCCTTAACTAAAGCATTATCTGGCATAAAAGGCTGAAATACAAATACAAATATAGTCAAATACAGTTTTCATACGATGTGTCTTTAAGCAAACTAGTCCTCTTGATAATATATAATATATTTAATTAGACATTCATACAAAGTGCATAATTTTCTGTGCGACTCATCACCATTTACTTCATTACCCATTTCACAAACGCCAAGAAACAGGTATTACCCGTTATGAATTAGGAGGCTTCCCCATTAGAAACTAACCAACGCCATTATCTGTTAACCCGAATACAGAACTTCACGACAGACCACACAGCGTCAGCGGAGCACACAACAGCTTCTGAGTGTTTCGTGTCACCATAAAGTGTGTTGTCACGGACACGAAGGCGGCCCACTTCACCACAGTATGGCTGGCAATTGAGGTCAATATGAAAATAGCATTAACACAGCAGGGGGTAGACGGGGCAATCGTGTTTCTGTACGTCGAGCAGAAAACATCTATTGTTCAAATTAAATCAGGACGCGGCCTTTTGTGCCATTTTGTATTTGAAGGGGGGGGGGGGGAGGCACCGACAAAGGCAAGGGGACCTCACAGCTTCAGTTGGGTCCGAGCGGAGGAGGAGATACCCCTTGTGGTCACTGAGGTGGACAAAGAAAATAGACAAGTAGGCAACCCCAAAGCACGGCTTTCTAAGCACGTCCCGGCATGCCAGTGACCGTACTGGGCTAATGGACGGCCCTGCCATCAGATGTAATGTGCCATGCGGCTTGGTAAACACGGGGAGAGCTGCTCTCTGGACACAGCCTATTGGCTGCTAAAACCCCGAGGAGGAGAACTCCATCTCTGATGAGGACTTCCATGAAAGCACAATAAACATTAACAACGCACACAGACACACCAGCGCGTTCGTTTGGAGTTGCTTGAATTGAAAAGAAAGGCTATTCCGACGTTAAATTAAGCGATGTATCAACACAACTGTGTGTGTGTGTGTGTGTGTGTGTGTGTCCATGCTGTTTACGATTGTGTATGTGTGCTTGTGGTTGCCCTAAGAGACATCTGAAAGTGGATTCCAACAGCTCAGCCAAGACAACATCATGTAATATATTCTAATCCATCATAATGAGCTGGCCAGGTTCTACACGTCACTGCGTGATACGCTGGAACATGTTGTAGGAGTTAACACGTGGCTTGTGTTGTGAGAATTTACCTTGGAGGCTTGGATTATTAATGATTAAGAACTGGATATGACTATGTACCGCAATTAAGATTATTCTGTGCAGACGAGCAAATGTTTTCAAAGTCCATTTTGCGTTTCTTTTCAGGATTTCTTTTTGCTGAAAAAATGCTTTAAAAAACTTGTTACATGCAGATGAGTCGTGTGAAGGTAGAGTGGAAGCATTTAGACCCATCTCCTCATGGCACCGTCCTCGCCAGATTTGAGGGATGTTCACAAATATAATTTATAGACATTTTTTAAAAGGGCACATTTTTGAAAGTGAAAATAAAAGAGGCAGAGGTGAGTAACTACTAATGTTTACATCTCGTGTAAAAGGTGCATGGCGTGACCTGACAGAACGAGACTCACCATTCACAGGGCTGCAGGGATCTGAAAGCCTGCAACGACTGGTCCATTCCTGCAAAGTCCCAGAACCGCACGTCGTAGTCGAACCCACCGGTGACCAGGCGGGCTCCAGAGGGGTCCAAAGCCATGGCTGAAACCTGGGCAGACAACGCTCTCATTCAGCTTGTTACAGACTAGAGAGCATCCATACGTGTTTCAAACACTTAATGTAATGTAATGCGCTTACCGTTTTCGTACCATGCTGCATAGTAATTTCATGGGTGTCTGGAATCCTCTTCACCGGATTCTATGACATACATGTACATACATGAGTCATGCCCATTACACGCATGATTAAAGAAGGGAACATAACAATGCATGTAGAATATTACCGGATGTGAGCCATCGACCCCTATACACGTGTTGAGAAAACGCCCGGTAATGTTAAATAAATGAGGAAAAGGGAACTAAACTGTGTGTTGGAAAACATAGATATATAAAAAAAATAGATCTAAGAAAAGATCAGACCAACAATGTGTCTGTAAAACATTAAAACTGGATTATCTTCTCCTTTGTCGCCATCTAGTGGAGAGAGTTTAACAACTCACAATAGTTACCACCTTGACATGAAGTCTAAACTGAAGTTTAGAACAAAAAAATTTAACAATCTCCCAAAACGCAGAACCACCGTAGTAAATAACTTACTTCATCATCATCATCTCCTTCCTCCTCCTCCTCCTCATCTTCCTCGTCTTCCTCCTCCTGAGCCGTACTTCCTGTGTAACCTGGCGGTAGAGGCGGGCCCACCATGTCCTCATCGTCTTCCTCCTCGTCCTGCGGGGGAGGCACCGGCGGTCCGATGAGCTCCGAGTCGCTGTCTGAGTCACTGTCACTGCTGCTCTGGCGTTCCTTTTTCCTGTGCAGAAACAAATTACATTTAAATATAAATTAAAACATTATCTCACATGACCCATGTGTAGAACCGCAGCCCATATGCCTCTTTCACTTGGGTCCAGAAAACGTTGACCTTAAAATAAAAAAGAATGGGATTGGCTCAGTGTTTACCTGGATTTGGCAGGAGCAGCGGGTTTCTTAAACAGGCCCGATGGCTTGGTAGACTGAGAGCTCTCCCCTTCGTCCTCTTTCTGCCTCTCTTCTATGGAAGCCATGAAGAGAAATATTTAAGAGGTGTATGTATATGTAATATGTATGTATATATGCATTCTCATTGACGTTGTCACTTACCCAATACGTGCTGACTCCTTTCAATGGCGGTTCGCCGAGTCTGCTCAAAAATGGCATCTAGGTCAAATGTGCGGGCCTTCTTACCTGAGAAAGTACCAGTATGTGAGTCTTAATCTTTGGCGCTGTCTGAAATGGATTATGATTATTATTATATATGGGTAATTTATGAAAAACCATATATATAATACCATACCAAAGCCAGAGAATCCCATGACGGAGGCCATTTCTCCATCACTGTCCATATTGTCTGGAAGAAAAGATAAGTTGGCATGAAGTCTCTCAATGCAATTGTCCATCTATCCTCTATTCTAAATACATACATCCTCTATTCTAAATACAATATCTAACAAATATTTACAGTCCTGGGAAAAATATCTGTAATCAAATGAGATCCACTTAGATACTTGCCAAATGGTAGCCAAGCTCTTGTTTTAATATTAAAACTTCCAACAGTGCCGACTAAAAATGATCTAACTTGAATCTGGGTGAATACGTAGATATAGATGACGAATAGATGTCAACTTATTATAATTGTACATGTATTAGTATTCATGCATGGAGGCAACACAGCAGCTAACAGCAACAGGAGGCAAGACAAGACATTTAACATGTTGCTGGATATTTAAATCACGTAAAGATGTCCAGGTCGTTTAAAACCCAGAACCTGAGTCTCATAATACGATAAGACTTAAATTAAACCAACAAATGTTAAACCGCGGTACCTTTATCGTTTTTGTTTGGGTCCATGTTGATGTTTTCAAGCAAGGCCACCCTTGACCCGGAAGTGATGCTGCCTCGCGGCTGTGTCCCAAATGTTAGCGTCCCTCCTGCAACCTCGACACCGAGGAAGGTTCCGGAGCACGGACCTTCCTATGCATAAGGCCCGCGGAAATATCTTACGAATTCCTTTCTAAACTAATTTTAAAAGAGAATAAATATATTTTTGTCTGCTATGTAGACATAGGTGCCAAATCATTGTTGCAGCTTTCAGTGTTATATATGTGTATGCATCTTCTTCCATTGGCACAGGACTCCCACTGACACACATTTAATTAAGAAGTTAGATTTTATTATTCTTATATTTGACAAATAAATTATGAATATAAAAAATATTCTCACTTAAACACTTAAATGTGTTGTATTATTATAAGTGCTTGTGTAAAGGCACACATTTGTGAACAACAAACAAAGTCTTTGTACTACGGCTCGTCAATTATAAGTCACAAAAGCACGTTGGAAGGTTCTTCATATTTCCTCTGTGGCTACCAGTCTTTCTATCGCAGCCCAGTCGATCCTGCTGAGGTTACTCGTGTCGCTGTCAGAGAGCTTATCCAGCCAAGACATCCCTGCTGCACCTTCCTCCTCCTCCTCTTCCTCATCCTCAGACAGCCCAGCCACTCCCTGTGAAGCAGACGACAGCATTGACATTTCTTGCTTTGTTGTTTTTCAGCAGACCCTAATTTCTTTAATATATACAAGACAGATACGTCTTGACAGATAAGAATGCAGATGATTCTGGAAGAGGTAAGTGTTATATCTGCAAGCCTAATTAATCTGTGATTAAAATATGAATGATTGACAGTGTGCCTGTCTTACTGTTTTAGGCTCCTTCATGTCCAGCAGTCTGGAGATCTCCGGGGGAGGGTTCCACGAGCTTGATGCCTCCACATCCTCTCTCTCCATCTCCTCTCTCTCCTCTATCTCCATCTCCTCTCTCCTTTCTCTCCTTCCAGCAGAGGCCGCTCTCGATGGAGATCTGTTCATCCCGGACTTTATGGGGCCTTCCCTGTGTGGTGCTCTGCCCTGATTGGCCGGACCGTGCGGTGTAGCCCTGCCTCTCGCCTCACTGATCATACCGCGCCTGGTCACCTGAGAAAGACGATCCTTCGGCAGGGCGCTCACTAACGCCGGAAAACACAGTTACAGAATAATCCGGAAATGATTTATGAGATAATTTCATGCAGCATGTAATGCATACTGTTGTATTTGTTCTGATACCTGGTCTATGTAGTCCAAATCTCTGCTGGTTCTCTGAAGGTGAGCGCCATCTCTGCTTCTCAGACTGTTCCCAGGGATTAAAGAGGGGCTGAGAGGGTCTTGACTGGACCTTGGAACTAGAATTCCTGAGTACAAAAAACAAACAAGTAAACAAACATTACATACATTACGTTACATAAAATCCTATCCTGATGAGATAGTTAATCTGAGGCGTGATAATATATAACCCCTAAGAAACCCATGACGAAGGAACCCTATCGGTGTTAGCGCTGGAGAAGTACCTGGTTTTTAAACTAGCGGAGATGTGCGCTGCAGGGGGATGTATAAAAGAGGGGGACAGAGCACTTCCTGTCGGTGCGGTGCTGGGCAGAGTCAAAGTAGCTTGTGACAGATCACTGATCAGCGTACAGGCCTCCCGGGTCCTCTGGTTGTACTGCTCCAAAAGCATCGCCCTGATGAAGGCACAACACGAGTGTGAGTCAGTACCGAGGACATTTCATAAGAACACCACACTGTCTGTAAGCGTTGAACATGGATACGTACTTATCTTTATCTTCTTTGATTTTCTTAACAGCAGCTTGATACGTGAATGTGGAATTCTGTGGAAGGTGGAGTCATGATTAGATTGATTTTATTAATTTGGAAGATAACATCAGAGTTCTGCACAGCCTGTGAAGAAGAAAAAGCGAACAACAGCGAAACAAAACAGCACGACTTAAAACCAAGTGAAAGCATTGCTGTAATAAAATGCATCGATCGACTTCTCACCAGGGCTTTAGCTCTAGCAAACGGCCGGTGCTCCCGCTGCCTCATCTCTTCCCTCTGTTTCTGGTAGGAGGCCAGTCTCTCCCGCTGCTTCCTCCTCATCCAGACCCTCAGCTCCTTCCTGTTCTCACGGTCTTCGGCCGCACGGCTCCGCAGGGACCAATCCGCTCGCTGCTGCTGCTGCAGCCTGGTACCCAATCACACAATGAAACTATTAAGCACAAGATTAAATTCTACTGACCTCGTCTTTCTGATCGCTATATAGATTGCTTACTCCGATTTCGATTGTATGCTTCGATTGTTCTCGGCCTCACATGCAAGTCACTTTGGATGAGATCGTCCACTGAATGACTCAACGTAGAGGTAGTCGTGTCCATGGACCACAGCAGGGGTTACTGTACCTGTTGAGACGGGACACCTCCAGGTCAGAAGGGGACAGAGCCCCCTCTCTCACCAGCTCTCCCAGGATGTCAGTCACGTCACTCAGCCCGCTGAGACCCAGGCTGCTGTCGGCTGACCTGGGGAGAGGATCAGCAGGAGGGGGGGGGGATGGTTAGAGTGAATGGATTGTGTTATGTATAGAATAGTCTCACCAACCAGACTTTAGATTACTAATCTAATCTAACCCTAACCCTAAAGGTCTGACGGCAGACAAGCTCAGATCTGGCACTGGATCTGCCACTGTAGAAATACACTTAAATTAATCCCCTTCTGAAAGCTTTGTCTACTTCCGTGAACCGTTTCTCTTCGGTAAAATATCTCTGCAACGAAACAGGAAATAAGGCGTAACTCCGCCCCTTCAGTTTTTGATTTCCGGCCCAGACTCTGTGCCGTCTCCCCCCAGACGCTCTGCTGTAACGTCGTCGGACTGCTGGATTCCAGATTATATGTGGAAATATCAAAATAATATCAACAAATGCACAACAAAGAATTTAATCCTTTAACATCTCTCAACTTACATCCCAGTTGTTTCGGGGAACACGTGGTCTTTCATCCCTGTCAAAACAACACAGTTATTACGAAACAAAATACAGAACAGAGAAGGTATCAATTTTAAAAAAAGGAACTCGTCTTGAATTTCAACCTTGACTTCTACCGTCCAAACTACGACCGACTGGGGCTTTCCGAGGGGCTGCTCGGTGCATTCTACTGGCCTAGCACCTCCTACGAGAACCTATCCAGCCTGGGGAGTATAATGTAACCCTGTTTGACCCCCCCCTTACCCTGACTTACAAACCACAAGACACGCTTTCCTTTCAGGTCCTGATCTGCCAGGAGACAACCTTAAGACGGAAACCATAGAGTCCACCATCAACCCGCTGGCTGGCTTGTGAATGCCGATGGATTAGCGGTTATACCGACACGGTGCTCTGGTGTTCTGGTAACACGAGCTGAGATCAGGGTTTCGGTAACTGAAACCCGCAGCCTCCATTTTAGTGGACAGAAGTTAAGACGGCACTTAACTAATTGGCACCGTGACTTATGATGTCTCTGAAATCGGCAATCAATCTGGCACTGGATACGGGGGCTTAAAGTATTCTATACGCATAGACGTGATCCAGCGGCATCGGCATGTTTACACACCAATATCAGCTGATCCCAAAGACAGCTAGGCTTCTGAGACAAACTGAAAGTCATGCTAGCGTTGTACATTTTGTTATCACAAACCTCTCTGTCTAACTGCATATGTGTGACCTATAACAATCCCAAGATGAAGGACTATAGTTGTTTTAGTTTCAATGAAGGATCTGTGATATAGATGCAGGAATTTACTGCAAAAGTGTTATCATTCTGGTGTAAAACGCAGAATAGTGCACACATAATGATAGAGTTTACTTGTAGGGGTACGAGGGCTGGACGGAGGTCTCTGGGCGGTCGGAGACAGAGGCCAGAGAGAGACAGGCGGTCTCTTAGCAGCAGATGAGTCCGTCTGAGTTTCACGGTTTCCTCGCTGCCTTCCCTCTGACTCGTTCTCCTTATTAGCACGAGAGTGGGACCGCCATGCTGGTACAGACAAGGCACATGTGACCATAGGGTTAATAGATGGTTCTCATGTACCAATGGTGGTGTGCTGTACCATCAATTAATCAAACTTCATGTAACAGCAATACAAAGAGCTTAACTTCTTAGGGAAAGAACAAGAAATTAGTTTCAAATAAAACACTACAACCAAAAGATTCTGAATCACAGACATACATTTGAGATGTACACAATATTTAAACCTGCACTATTTAGTTTTTATACTGCAGCTATTTACTCCATAAAAATAAAATAAATAAAATATATGGACTGGAAAGTTTCTTAAGGATAAAGCGCACCCATCCACAAGTCAATCCATCCAGGTAAAAGTATACAGCTATAACTGTAGCTACAACTCAAGCCACTAGAGGTTTAAGTTAGTTCAACTAAAAAGCTAAGTTTTAACATTCAAGACACTACCACTCCCATCTCTTCACAGTTCACTACTGATAAGACAGTTAAGGTTCACACCTTTGTCTGGGACAGAAAGGCTGACTGTTTTGCTCTGCGTCATTTTGCTGTCGGGCCCCGGAGCCGAGACTGGAGTCAATGTGTCGATGGTGTGCACCAACTGAAGAGGACAGCATCAGTTAAGAAGAAGAAGAACAGGGTTTATCTCTCTCTCTCTATATATATATATATATATATATATATACATATAACAACTACATGACACACAGTAGTCACTTACCATCCTGGAGTTCACAAATTCTGTCTCCATGTGGTCGGCGATGCTCTGTAGCGCCGCCAGCTGGGCGTCCATCTCGGTCAGGCAGCTGGAGAAGTGAGATGCTCGGGCCGCAGACGCGGCCCCCAGGGGTCCAGACGAGGCCCCCAGGGGCCCGGGGATCTGTGGCTCCGGGGCCCTTCTGGTGTCGGAAGGCCCCGGCCTGCCCCGTAGGAGAGCGTCCGTCACGGGATCTCCGGTGGACGTCACGGGAGGAGGCGGAGAAGACTCCTCTGGGAGATCTACAGGAAGACAATGATGATCATTACTAAGTATTTACTATTTATTTACCGACGATTTAGTCCTTTAGCAGACGCTTATATGCTTTTTGAGCAGGTAGGTAATGAGCAGGTAGGGGTTAGGCATCTTGCACAAGGGGTTGTTGGGGTTCGAACCCAGAACCTTTCGGCTGGGACCCTAACTGGGACTGGGACTATCCACCAGCCCCATCGTAGAATCCAGAGTCCTACCTGGTGGAGTTACGGTCTCAGGGGTCTCCCCCGTGGGTGTGTCTGAGGTCCTCCGAGCAGCGGCGGTGGCGTTGCTAACGACGGAGGCTGCGATGAGATGGAGCTGAGCTGAAGAGGGCCCGGCGGGGTGCTGGGTGCCCTGCTGGGATGCGGGGCCGGAGCCGGGGGGGCGGTCCCAGAGTAGAGCCTCCTCCTCCAGGTCCACGACATTCAGGAACCGCCGGCCCAGCGAATCCTGACAAGAACGTTGTGACTGTTACGACTTTAATAACAACAATAGCAATATCAACGGTAATAACAACAACAATATTTTATTTGCGGCTTTCCACAACTTTGTTTACACGCTGATTTGGCAGGCAAATACTCATTCATTTCATAAAATGCTTACAAATAAATATATATATAATATATATATAATACCACACAATAATGAAATGAAAGAAGCGTAAAGACAGAGCTTGAGTTCACATGCTGGGGGAATCACCTGGTTCTCCTGGGGTCTCCGCTGGGTCTCCTCCGGGTCTCTGACAGGGGTCTGTCTGGGAAGACACTGGTTCACCAACACCTCTGGTGGTAAAACCGCTGCAGGGCATTGTGCTGAATACGCAACACACACACACACACACACACACACACACACACACAGATTATTACTCTGTCCATGACTAAATCTACTAGCATTACTATGTTGTTGCTGGTATTAAAAAGGACTTACATTCAGCATTTGAAGCAATTGCAGATACAGCTTTATCCACACATTTAGACGGGCCAGCTAAACACATACAGAATCACATTACCAACAGCACAATTGACAACATATATTTTCACATGTGGTAGTGTATAGGTTCATCCAGGACCATCTTTTTGGTCACACTGCAAGATATATTGCCAACTCGGGGTGATTTCGGGGTGTTTAGCGGTGTTGCTCCAAGGCTACTGACCATGATCGGTGTTGGTGCAGGCATCATGGCTCTCTGGGGGGCTCTTGTGAGTGGAGGCGAAGGCGTGGAGCTCTGCTGAGGTGGAGATGGCCTTGTCCAGCAACCTCTGACCCGTCAGCAGGGGCTCCAGAGCACCAGGGAGGTCTTCTGTAGTTCAAGAATTAGATGAGCAGATTAAAGACCGCTGGGTAACACTTTACAATAAGAGTACATTCATTAACCATTACTTAACATTAGTTCATGCAGTAATAAGCATTATTATATAGCATTAGCATAGGGGTTAGGGGGTTCGGGTTAACCCTAACCCTAGGCCATTAGTTAACTGTTAATTAACTGTTAGTTAATGCTTGTTACTGCATTAACTAATGTTAATTAATGATTAATTAATGTCCCTTATTGTAAAGTGTTACCGAATGCTGTGAACAGATTTCGTCTTGATTGCATTTAGTCTCGCCTTTCAACTCGCTTCTTAAAAAAACGTAATTGCAGTGTTCCATGTTTTTGTTCTCATGTATTTGTAGTCTGTTTAAGAGAAGGATTTGTAGTGTTTGTAAATGTTTTGGTCTGTCCCTGAATGAACCCTGTTAGGAGATGGAGAGATGTTGAGAGGACACTCACCACAGGGCGGAGCCAAGTCTCTGCCAACTGCAGACTCATCGTCGACACGTCCGTCGTTTGGCTAAGAACAACAATAACATTGTGATGTCACATCGATGAGCTGGTAACCATCACGCATCACACGTATCAAAAGGTATACGCAGTCATCACCTACCTCTCGTATGGGAATGATCGACTCGTCTGGTCTGAATGTGACCTTCTCTCCGGTCTTCGCCCTGTCTTTTCTACTCCTCCTGTAAAGACAAACGGCGGTGAGCACAATGTAAGTAAAGCGATAGAAACGTGTATGAAGAGCATCGAGAGACGTACGTCTTGCGGGAAGAGGGCAAGACGTCGAAGACTGTTGCTCCGCTCTGGTTCTCAGGCTGTGGGTTTACTAGGATCAGCTGGAGGCCCGGCTGTCCAGCGGTGGTCCTCCCAGGGTCCAGTCTCCTCAGGTGCTGCAGAAGGTCAGCATAGTCGACCTCGGGTGCAGGAGCGGAGGGGGGAAACATCTGTGATGAGAGATGGTCAAGTCAAGTCAGTCAAGGGACTTTAAAAAAAATGTATTAGGGGGACAGGATAGTGGGGTGATTGACTCCCAGTACGAAAGGTTCTGGGTTCGATCCCCAATGTCCGCAGCCTAACTAAGCTGCCTAAAACCCTACCTGCGCATTAATAACATTATATCATAATCATTCACATCATTGAAAGAAAATCGCCTTGTACAAAAGCGTCTGCTAAATGACGAAGCAGCGACCCTACCGGTTCAGGGTCGATGTGCAGGAGCTGGATGGTGGGTGGTGGTAGTCTGCTGGGAGCAGGCATGAGGGTGGTGGCAGGTCTGTGGGTGGGTGGTAGGGAGACCTGGGGGAACGAGGTGGGGGTGGGGGCCGGCGAGGAGAGACAGCTGAGCAGGCGAAGCGCCGGCCCCGGCCCCAGAGCCCCGGGGGCTGGAAGGTCAGGGTGGGGAGGCGATGGGAACTGGGAGGTCCTGGAGTAGGGCCCCGACGCCCGAGTTCTTCTACGCGTAGAACCGGTGGCTGACCACAGACTGTGGCGTGTTGGTGGAGCAAACAACACCTCCTCTTCCTCTTCCTCTTCTTCTGCCCTGAATGAGGCGGTCCGGTCGTAGTCACGAGCGTGTGGGTCGGGGTGAGGAGGGCCGATGTTTTGAGGCTGAGGCCCCCAGGCCTGTCGGACCGGGGAATCGGGAGGAGGATGAAGACAGAGGAGCTTCAACCCCGGGAGGAGGAGGGAGGGCGTGGCGTGGCTGGAGGTGTTGAGGTCGGGGGGTAAGGGCACGGGGATTGTGGGAAGGGATTCGTAGCGGTCTACGGTGGTCAGGAGCCTGCGACTCTCTCTGGACGGGCTTCCGGGTGGCTCGGCATGGACCGACAACGACTGCAACTGCAGATAAACAAAAACATCTCGTTGTGACAGCCAAGAACACAGGATCCATCTGCCACCACTCAACAACAAAACACAAACTCCATTACAATCTGAGGATTTACCTCTGCACTGTCGCTGTCGCCGGGTCGATTCCTGGACGTGGAAGGCTGGTCACGCAGTGTACCTTGAGAAGCCATCTTTGAGTTGTCCGGGTCAGGTCCAGCCGAGGGCTTACACTGCGATGCCAGGTTGGGCAGAGCATCGCTGCGTTCGGAGCGCAGCAGGACAGGCGCTTGCGTCTGAAGCGGTTCAGAGGCGTTGGTATGAACCGGGGGTAACAGGGTGGTCGGCTGAGAGGGTGGGAAGGGGGTGGTCTGAGACCCGGGTGGATGCGGTAGGGGTGTGTTTGACGGGGCCAGGAGAGCGGTCTGCTGCATGTGGGGGAGGCTGGCGAAGGAGGAGCCCACCATGTGCATGAGGCTCATGAAGTTGATCTGCTGCAACTGAACAAATAAAATACAGTTTACACATCGACTCTCACCAGTCCAGTCCAGTCCAGTCCAGTCCAGGTTATAAGAAGGTTATTAAAACCTGTCCAGTCCAGTCCAGGTTATAAGAAGGTTATTAAAACCTGTCCAGTCCAGTCCAGGTTATAAGAAGGTTATTCTAGACTTTTTGGTACCAATATTGGCGGCGTGTTATACCTGGACCAGCCTGAAGAGCTCATCGTTCAGCAGCTGTCTCATGGGCTCGGTCTGAGGGGCTGGCATCTCGTTGGTCACCATGGCGACGGGAGGGGGAACAGTGACCCCGGAGGACACTGAAGGCTGAAGGCGAGGAGGGTCATCCGGGGTGCTGTGGGTCAGCGGTGCGGCCCAGCCAGAGAGCCCGTCCCGGGCTCCCTTCACTGGAGGTTCTGCCTCGCTGGGGGCTTCTGGGCCAACGGTGTCTCTGACACCACTGGGTAAAGAGGCAGGAGATGAAAACATCTCTTTAGTTTGATTTAGTCAATCAATAATCAATAATGGTGTACATAACACAACATGAGGCCTATAAAAATAAGTCTGTTTGTACCCTATTCCCATTATTGATTTGGGTATAAGGTTTAAATCAATACCCCGCCTACGGTTTAAAACTTACTGTGGAGTTGCACTGGACGCTTCTGCAACTCTCTCTGAGCAACGCAGATCTTCAAGTCTCAAAACCTGATCAAGAAGAAAACTACCACTTTAAGTGTTCGATGAAACATTATGAATACTTTTAATCGTATTACCATAATCTGTTTTGACAAACTAACATAATAGTTACTAACAATGTGAGCAGGCGTCAAAAAAAAAGACTAGGAATTCTGAATAGGAATACTCACTGTGTCAGGTGGCTGGACGTCCCCACTGACATTACCAACAGAAAGAACAGATAATGCACTTGTGTCCAGGCAGGCACTGCTGGGCTCTAGAGAGACGTAGGGTTAGGGTTAAACAAACAGAGGCTGGCATGAGAGTGGTGTACGTCAAAGGCGCTGTAGGTAACATTTGAGAGTTGTACAGAGATACAGCAAACAACTGTCAAAGAAAATAAACAACCCAAAAAACATCCCCTCCCTCTCTGCTCCCTCCCTCCCTCCCTCCCTACGTTTCTCCGCCATTGAGAAGTGTTGCATTCACACACCTGTGACTGACAGGCGAGATGGATTCCCCCGAACCAATCAGGGAAGAGATGTCCTGATTGGTCAGGAATTAGCCGGGAGCGGTCTAAAATCGAAATGGTCTCATACAGAGGCAGACACAGAACAGATATTCTCACAGCGCATTTCACTCACTAATAGCTGACGGATGGCTGTGGCATTTCTAACAAATGACACTCAAATAATAGCTCTTAAATCTTAGCACCTTTATCAAGAGAACCAGCGATCTAATGCACTGTCATGGTGTACCTTCTTCCTCAGGTGCAACGTCATGTTCACACAGCGAGGGGTGCTGTGATGTCATCGTTCCCATCTCTGAGTCATAAGTAACCGGTTCGTGGACTGTGTGGTCCGGGGGATCCGGAGAAGCCCCCCTCTCCGGCTCCTCTTCTGATCCGCTGACGTGACATTCAAGATCAAAGGTCAAATAAAACAATCCACATACAGAAAGTTAAGTTAAAACTGTTAAAAGTACGGCACACTCACAAAGATGGTTCCTCGGGGTGCAGGCGGTGATCCGGGAGGGTAACGGGCGTGTTGGTAGATCCAGGGTAGCCGGTATCAACGCTACCCTCTTCCTCCTGCTGCTGCTTCCACCCCGCCTCCGGCTGCAGCACCGGGGCCACGCTGCTCTGTGGTTCTGCCACATGGGTCCACGTGGGTCCGGTACTGGGGTCTCCGCACGGGAGGGCAGAAGAGCATCTGCGCTCCAGCAGGCTGAGAGCCGTGAGCACGGCCGGGGTCGATGCCTTGACCCGGATCACCACCCCTCCTTCGGATGTCCCTCCAGCCTCTGGCCCGCTCTTCTTCTTCTTCATCCCACGGGTCCCGAGCGGTGTCCTCCTATTGGCCCAGCGGACCATCCACTCCAGAAGCCGGCCCAGTTCGGGGAACCGGGCCTCCAACTTAGAGTCCAGGCCGTGCTGCAGCTCCGCCAGTATCTCCATGGAAACAGGAGTGCCAAAGGCGAAGCTCTCCGACGGATTCTCCCAGGGAACGGCGCTCTGCCTGGGGCTCAGGGCAGAGCGTATGCTACCCCCCATGTTGCTCGACTCTGGAGCTGGTGTGGACTTCTGCTGCAGGCCAAACAAACCCTGCTGCCTCCCGGGGCTTAGCCCAGGCAGAGAGGCAACAGACAGCTGGGTCCTTCTGGATACAGGCTTCTCTGGGGTTTCGCTCCAGACCGAGGAAGACCGCGGCTCCGATCTGGTGAGCTCGTGAACAGCTGCGGGCTTGTAACAGTTTCCCGCCCTGAAGACGGGCAAGTCCGGGCCACTCCCGGGCTGCCTTCTGCTGCCGTGGCACCCGTCCCTCTGGCGGCGGCGGAGCGTGGAGAGCACGTCGAACGTGAGGGAGTGCAGCTCCCGCTCCCTCAGCAGGGAGCAGAAGCCCTGCAGCAGGGGGACCTCACGGCTGTCCTCCCCCGCCTCGGAGCTGTCCTTCTCCAACACGTAGCTGAGGAAGAGCTCCAGGAAACGCGGGTACTCCTCGTCTTCCAGCTCAAACTCCCAGGTGCCGACCGCGGGCAAGGTAGGGCGATCTGGATCCCGCTGCGTCCCGTCGGCCTGCCTGGAGGGGCCTGGACCCCCGTCTCGCTCTGCCCGAGGGACCTTGTCCATCTTTGAAGGAGCTTTCTTTGCTTTATCTCTGTGTACGCGTTTGCTGTTGAAAAGGCAAAAAACACAAATGAAAGGCTATATATATATATATATATATATATATATATACACCTATGTGGCTCTGAGCTACCTGGTGGTGGTTCTGGACGGCGGTTCGGGAGACAAAGCTTCTGATGTATTGTCTGCCGTGTCTCCATCGCTGTACACCATAGGCTGCCCCCGGTCGGTCAGGGTGCTGTTACTCAAGCTGGCCCCCAGGGAGAGACGCCCCAGCAGGGACATTCCCCGACCGCCTCGCCCACCCCCACCTCTTCCTCTGTCGTCCTCGTCCTCGTCCCTCTCCCACAGGAAGAGCTGGGGCGGGGCCAGGTGCCTCTGCAGACGCTGGAGGTCCTTCCTCCTCTGCCTCCGCTTGTCCTGGAGCGCGACCATCATGACCTCACCGCTCTCCTCCTCGGTGTCTCCTTCAAGATAAGAGCGCATGGCGGCTATATCTCACGTGTGATTAAACTAACGACGTACATGAACAAGGAAAGTCCCAAAGTCAGAAAGAATTACATACTCTATCGCTCTATTACTATTTACTCTCTGAAAAAGTACAGTGATATCTTAAGAACAGGGATGTGTTATGTGCGTGAGTACCGAGCACGGTGCAGTGCTTCAATCTCTCCAGCAGAGAGTGGTATTTCTCCCTCAGAGGAACCCGCACAGAGTCCTCCTCTGCTGGGAACGCCCGGACAAGCGTGTCTGCCACCTGAGAAAGATGAATGACAAACACAGACGTCAACGAATAACCCTCATGTGGGTGAAGGTAGGCTGAGAGAGGGTCATGAATTGTAGCGTTATCCCGGTCTACCACAATGTAATTTCCGTTCTGTTACTTCCTATGAGCCGTGTACGCCAGTGAACAGTCCCCGGAGCGGGAAGAATAAGGACATGACAAGAAGAACAACAACAAAGGCAAGATGGGATGGATTCACCACAGAGAGGGGCGGTAGTTCGGACACGAGGCTGAGCAGTGTGTCCTGCAGGAGCTCCTCGGTGTTGAGGAAGCGAGAGAAGGGCAGCAGTCTGCAGGCCCAGTGGACCGCTTCCACGCAGGAAGAGTTCATCTCAGAGTCATCAAACTCCTAGCAGGTAGAACACAATAGAATAGAAGAGAACTGATCATTCATTGCTCATTGATCATTCAAGTCCTGCTACTCCATAGGACAGGGAGATACAAGCAGCTACCTGTGCATCTCTCTGCGCATGCCTCGCTGCCTGATACTTCCGACAGGCGACGGAGAGCTGGTCCCTCACGTGAAGCAACCAGCAGAGACCACAGAGGTCCCTGAAGCAGCCTGAAACAAACACAACCACAATTACAGTTCTGAGTGAACGTTAAAGCTGCTGGAGGTACCATCTGAGAATTGTAAAGAGAGAGAGTGGAAGAGAGCAAGTCCCCTCCCTCTCTGCTCCCTCCCTCCCTATGTTTCTCTGCCATTGAGAAGTGTTGCATTTCACACACCTGTGATTGACAGGGTTAGGGTTAGGGTTAAGATGTATTCCTCGAACCAATCAGGGAAGAGATGCCCTGATTGGTCAGAAATGAGCCGGGAGCGGTCTGAAATCTAAATGGTCTCATACAGAGGCAGGCAGTCAACTAGAGACAGATATTCTCACAGCGCATTTCACTCACTAATAGCTGATGGATGGCCAGGCCATTTCTAACAAATGACACTCAAATAATAGCTCTTAAATCTTACCTACAGCACCTTTAACATGTGGACATGTTTACATAAGTAAATTAGACAGCGTCTTACTTATAGTCTGGATGGTGACGGGGTCCAGTTGACCATCTCTATTGGGGCCTTTCCGGAAGAATCCACCGCGGGTCACCAGCTTCACCAGACCCTCTGGGAAGGGACCCTCCTCTTCAGCAGCACACGGGTGACCGTATTTCTTCTTGATCTGGTACATGTACATAGACACCACTGAGGACATTTCTGGTAGAGTGCAATGTAACAGGAAACACAAGCTTGACAATATTGATGCACTGTGGGTTAAGATTACTGAATTATTACTTACTTAAGTATTAATTAATATCAGCTACCAGATTCCTGAAATTACTCGTTGCTGACTTGGTAAATAACAACAAATAAACAGATGCACACACACAGATGGAGCTAAAAAAACGTCTAAACGTATTTTGTTTACGTTTATATATTATATATCATTTTTTATTTATATTAATATATATATATATATATATATATATATTTATACATATTATTATATTATATATTAAGAAAATCCTCCATTAAAAACACAAGTTTTTAAATGCATAATGTTTCCAAAGGCAACAAGTAATAATCAGGTTAAATACGGGTGATTATAAACGAGCAGCCCTACCTTGTGCTGGACGTGCCGGGCCCGATGCAGGTGGCTGACATACCACCGGGCAGCGGGTCCACAGCAGCGAGCAGACCTCAGCAGCATCAGGACCCTCCGGAGCACCGCAGACACGCGGTGACGAGAGGAGACCTCCGTCAGCTGGCCCCACGTCCCCACAGGGTCCTGGGTGTGGACAACACACGCCACACAGACGCACCTGGTATAGCTCACAGTTTTATATCGCTCGTTTTTATAGCTATTGTATATATTACAGCTACGTTGCTTGTTCCTTTTTATGTTAAATTTATCATGTTATTCTATATGTTACAATTGTACAGTGTTAAATGACTATTAAACTGTTACATCTGTATTGCATTTGAATGTTTTATCATTTATTTTTCAGTTATTTTATATGTTACATTAACATTACCATTTAGCTCGCTAGCTTTGATGCCCACCTGTGTGTTGGGGGTGGTCTGAGGGCAGTAGAGCGGGGGGGCCGGCAGGTAGACCCCCCGGGGGACCAGGGCAGGCAGGCAGGATGACAGAGCTTTAGCCGACTCCATCAAGTCAGACAGCAGCCCGGAGACGACGTCCACGCCGGCCATGACGGACGCCTTCAAGATCTCCTGCACCGCCACCTGCAGCGCCTCCTGGTCCTCGCCCTCCAGCGACTCTGATGAACAGCCTTCAAAAAAGAAAATAAATAAATGGTGTGAATATAACATTATATAAAAATGAGTGAGCTATTGGTATGCTTATGTCACGAAAAGAAATTATGTTTCTGAAGAAATTAAAGATTTTTAAAGTAGTTTTTACCCCCTTCGGTTTCATTCGAGGCAGCGTTTTGGCCGAGAAGAGAATGCAGCTGATCCTGAAAGATACTTCCTGGCTCTAAGGCTGCTGGGAAATGGAGTTCTCTCAACCTCACCCTGCAAAACAACAGATCCCCAGCTGTTAATAACCACAAACCTATTGTAACTGAACTGTACACAGTATAGAGAGACAGTATACAGAGTACTGACCCAGGGAAGTGCTCGTCCCGGTAGCTCGTATAAGCCAGGCTGAGCGAGACCGCAGTCTTCCAGTCGCCGAGGTGGTCTGCCAGCCACACCGCCTCGGGCAGCAGCCCACCTATCAGCAGCAGTTCCTGGGCGTAGTCTACCGTCCACACCTCCGACAGGTGCTGTTCCCTCACCGCCTGGGCGACCCTCTCTTGGCACAGGGGGACCAGGCGCCCGACACGGGGCGCTGGTCAACCATATATATATACAATATTACCCAAAGAAGACATGCAGGAAACATACAGGTTCAAAAAACTGCAGAATCCATCCCCATCTTCAAACAAGTGCACCTCAAGTTTCCGCCTGTTTCCGAGAGTATATCATGAACTGACTGTGTAATTGTTGATGCAGTGTCTCTGAGGTGTAACTCTTAAGTAATGATCATTTTAAAACATCTAACAGTTTCTTTGTGATTCCTGCAGATCCTCAGCACTCTGTCCAGATGTTTTTTTTAGAAACTTGGGTCATGCTGAACTTTTTTGTATTTACTCCAATTTGGACTGTATGCCTCGATCGTCCTCAGCCTCACTTGTAAAGTCAATGCGGAAGTGAGCCGAGCGTGTCCTCACCGTGAGGAAGGTGGAGCGGAGGCAGGAGCTCCACGCTGTGCGGGGGCAGGACACAGAGGGGCTGGTTGGTGAAGTAAGAGGCCATGAACCTCCCCAGGGTCTGCACCGCAGCGAGGGCCGCGTCCTGGTGGAGGTCCGCCGGCAGCCAGGACGCACTCGGCATCTCACCTGCACCAGGAATAGACAACACAACGAGGAAAGCGCATTAGATACATTGAATTCATGATCAGGTAAGGGTTAGGGCATCTTCCCAACGCTGCCTACAGGTTAGACTGCGGACATTAGGGTGTGGTCATGTGGTCTACGAGACCTTCTGTGGGGTCTGTCCTCCGCTGGAGGTGCGGTGCCGTGTCCAGCACCAGCCGGGCCATGTGGTCCCCTAGGACCTGGGCTTCTCTCAGACGGTACTGGAACAGCAGTCCGTACAGGACGGCCAGACACAGACGCGTCTCCTGGAACACGCTGCGTTCACTACCTGACACACACAGAAATACATCCAATTAACATAAAAACAGAGAAAAGATAAAAGATAAGACAACATGCACTCTTAATCCCTGATGGGACAACAATACGAAGTAAAAAGAGATCTATACACACAATATGAGTAGTGGAAATAACAGAATGTTGCAGAATGTGAATCTAAACATTATTGACCTTATATGCTACATTATTGACTTTATACATTATTGACAGTTTTGATAATAATAAATATTAATTGCGGAAGCCGTTTCTTACTTATGTTCCTCTCTGTCCACATCTCTGACCTCCATGCATCTGCACTCTCAGAGTAGGACCCAAACAGGAAGTGGCGCTCTCCTAAATCAAACGGGCCCATGAAAAAGACGATTAAAGCTCCAAGGTACAGCCATCGACTCCATGGGTCATGCTTTCAGCAGGACAATAAACTGTCAGACAGACCTTGACAACTGAGCAGGGCAGGGCCGTCCTCTAGCTCCGCCCCTGTACCCTGGAGAGCCTCTTGAATCTGGGACAAGACAAGGGACGCCCGCTCCTGTTCCTCTGCCCAACCATCGCTGCCCTCGTAGCCCTTCAGCTCATCCATGTAGCGCTGGGTAAAGCTGTAGACCCACTGCCACACGCCCAGCAGTCTGCCCCCCGACACGGGATTACAACACACAAGAAGAACTCACCATACACTCACATATCAAGTCCTGTGACCAGAACAACATTAGGATGAAATGACCATCCACCGGCTCAAATAAAAAATAAAGAACCGCATGTAAAAAGAGAAAAAGATTAACAGTTGCACAAATGTATATGTTTTATGTTGCGTTTATATTTTATTTTGCATTCCTGCTCTACCCAAATATGGCTTGTTCTATTCTGATTTAAGCTGTCCTAACTTAAATACAAACTTAATATATGAATATAGGCAGAGTGGGAGAAAGGCAGGGAGGAATGGGAATGTATATTATTAATGTTGTTGTGGTCTCTGCTGTTTCTTGAATAAACCAATAGATGAGAGAAAAAGACTTGACTGTCTACCTGCTGGAAGGCCGTTGAGGAACAGGCAGCGACTGACTCGTGAAGCCAGGCCTCCCTTCATCCAAGTCTTGTAGGAGAGGCACACAGTACACGTCAGACGCCCAGAGCTGTGTCGGTGTGTCCTCGCCAGACCCCCGAGGTGCTGGGGCCCAGACGTGTCTCTGCTGCAGAGTGTACGTCTGGTCTAGACCGTCTGCCGCCTGCTGCAGGACACGCAGGGCGGTGGATATGGTCTCCGACGATAACTGGGAGCCAGAGCGGCCCCTGGGCAAGGAACCGGGGAGTGGGGACAGCAGCAGATGCACCAGCTTTTGGGTGAGTTCCACCACTGACCCGAGGCAACTCTGAGCGCCGGAGTGGAAGGCGTCCCAGGACAGAAACACAAGGAAGGCACCGAAAAGCTGTGAGACACGAGAGCCATCGCAAATGTTCCTCTTCCCGGTGGCCGCGCCAGCAGTATAGTGAAGCAAGGCGGCTAGCTGTAGCATACCGCGGACGGTGTGTCTCAGGAGGTACTGGTGCTCCTCAGCTGGTCCTCCGAGAGACAGCCCCAGAGCCCAGGCGGTCAGCAGGTGAACCTTGACCCTCCCGAGGGTCCTCAAAGACCAAGAGGTCTTCTTCTCTGAGTCGGCGGCCGAGAAGAAGTCCCAGGTCGTTTTTTGGTCGTCCTCCGGGTCCTCAGGACCCCCGGGGCCGTCCGGGTGGGGGTCCGACCTGGCGTGGAGCGTGTCGAACATGGAGGCGAACTCCAGAACGCCGCTGTCTTCCGCGTGCGAACCGGCCGCACGCACGTCGACGTCGGAGTCGTCCTCGAAAAAAGCCTAAAACAAATATACAAAGGACAACCATCCCATCCCACCCCCAATATTCAGAAGATTTCAATAAAAACATGAGGTTTTACACCAAAGTGTTTTATAACTACACGTATATGAAATGCACTAGACATGCCTGTGCTTTGTGAAGAAGCTCCCGGGTGTCGCTCATGGTTCCCTGGTCCTGCAGGAAGAGAGGCAGAGCGGAGCTGGCGTTGGCCGGGGAAGTGGCCTTGGAGTTGGGCGTATTTGGTCCAGACGTAACAAAGGGATCCATCTCAGCCTTCTTGCTGCTCAGGCAAGACACAGAGTCCAGCCACGCCCTTATGTTCAACTGAGAACAGAACAGGAAATGTAATGAGATATTGACAGTATTGCTAGAAGACCAATGAAGAAGAAAACAATGCATAGTAAAGTTTAAGATTTACATTTAAACCATTTCAAATCAGCTTGGATTCAAATTTGTCATTTTTAAGGTGACGATATTTATCCATTTTGATTTGTCATCATCGTAGATTTTAGGAGGTTGAAGACCAACATACTTATTTCAAAAGCTTAACAAACAACGCAGAAAACGTATGCAAGAACTATTCTCAGTAGTCCTTGGTGGTCACCTGGGTCTTCTCCAGTCTCTGGATACTGTTCTCCATGTCTTTGCTAGCCTCCTGTAGCAGAGCCCTCATGAGCGGGGCAGAGGTGGCCTTCTCCAGCAGCCTCAGCACCGTGACCATGTAGCCGTTGGACACAATGAGGTAGAAGAGCCGAGGATGCCAGGTCACGGAGAAGCGCTGCCTCAGGACATCCCGGAAGGAAACGCTGGAGCTGGAGAGAGAGGCCCCTGCTCCCCGTGAGGACTCTGGCGGCCTGCGTTAAGAAAGGGGTTTTTATAGTACATATTTTATTTTATTCAACCACATATGAAAAGAGGGTGGAAATAACGGAGCTAGAGGTTCCACAAAATAATTAAACGTGTTGATATCTCACAGAGAGAGAGAGAGAGAGAGAGAGAGAGAGAGAGATAAGAGAGATAGAGTGAGAGAGTGAGAGAGAGCGTGAGAGCGTGAGAGAGAGAGAGAGAGAGAGAGAGAGAGAGAGAGAGAGCGCTACCTGTATGTGACCAGAGGGTGCAGGGGTAGGAAGTGTGCAGGCCCAAAGTCGATGTTGCAGCCAGAGCTGGACAG
>OOFB01031508.1:0-24036 GCA_900323305.1 Trachyrincus murrayi | reverse complement strand
AGTACTGATAGTAGATCATATACTGTAAATAAACTACTGACAGGTCATATACTGTAAATAAACAGGACTAATAGTAGGTCATATACTGTAAATAAACAGTACTGACAGGTCATATACTGTAAATAAACAGTATTGGCAGGTCATATACTGTAAATAAACAGTACTGACAGTAGGTCATATACTGTAAATAAACAGTACTGATAGTAGGTCATATACTGTAAATAAACAGTACTGACAGGTCATATACTGTAAATAAACAGTACTTGGCAGGTCATATACTGTAAATAAACAGGACTGATAGTAGGTCATATACTGTAAATAAACAGGACTGACAGTAGGTCATATACTGTAAATAAACAGTACTGACAGTAGGTCATATACTGTAAATAAACAGTACTGACAGTAGGTCATATACTGTAAATAAACAGTACTGATAGTAGGTCATATACTGTAAATAAACAGTACTGACAGCAGGTCATATACTGTAAATAAACAGTACTGACAGGTCATATACTGTAAATAAACAGGACTGATAGTAGGTCATATACTGTAAATAAACAGTACTGATAGTAGGTCATATACTGTAAATAAACAGGACTGACAGGTCATATACTGTAAATAGACATGACTGACAGTAGGTCATATACTGTAAATAAACAGTACTGACAGTAAGTCATATACTGTAAATAAACAGGACTGACAGTAGGTCATATACTGTAAATAAACAGCACTGATAGTAGGTCATATACTGTAAATAAACAGGACTGAAAGTAGGTCATATACTGTAAATAAACAGTACTGACAGGTCATATACTGTAAATAAACAGTACTGATAGTAGGTCATATACTGTAAATAAACTACTGACAGGTCATATACTGTAAATAAACAGTACTGACAGGTCATATACTGTAAATAAACAGTACTGATAGTAGATCATATACTGTAAATAAACAGTACTGACAGGTCATATACTGTAAATAAACAGTACTGACAGTAGGTCATATACTGTAAATAAACAGGACTGACAGTAGGTTATATACTGTAAATAAACAGTACTGACAGTAGGTCATATACTGTAAATAAACAGGACTGATAGTAGGTCATATACTGTAAATAAACAGGACTGACAGCAGGTCAAATACTGTAAATAAACAGTACTGATAGTAGGTCATATACTGTAAATAAACAGGACTGACAGGTCATATACTGTAAATAAACAGGACTGACAGGTCATATACTGTAAATAAACAGTACTGACAGGTCATATACTGTAAATAAACAGTACTGATAGGTCATATACTGTAAATAAACAGGACTGACAGGTCATATACTGTAAATAAACAGAACTCTAGAACAACAACTATAGAACTATTGAAGACTAGTACTAGAACAGGGATATTCAACCGAGGGTCCGCGACCCCTAGGGGGTCCGCGGAGGTACTGCAGGGGGTCCGCCAATTCTTTTTGGATGTCAAACACATTTTTGTGAAATTTAAAAAAATATATTTTAGACAAAAAATAAAATATTGAGTACACGCCAACCAATAATAGGTAATAATAAGCACATTTTTATATATAAATGAGTATATAAATAGGTTAATAAGGCATTATGAATATGTTACTATAGGCCAGGCCTAAAATGCAACACACAATTTTATAAAATATCTAATAGGGGGTCCCTGCTCCATCTCGCTATCCACCAAGGGGTCCTTGGGCTGAAAAAGGTTGAAGACCCCTGTACTAGAACATTCGAAGTCTAGAATATTCTTTATCTGCATGTTAGTCTCACATAGCCAGATCTCCACACATTGTGCCAGCGCTGGATAAAGGTCTCGCTGAACCCATTATCATTCTGGGGTCGGGGAAAAAACGGTGCCCTTGCAAAATAGTGTCAGGGGGGAAATTGTTTTGGTGGAACATTTGCATGTGGGGAGGCGAGCCCTGGCATTAAAATGGCTGAATCCCCGAAAAGAAAACATTTTCAGCGTGTAGGTTGCTGGGACGCAAGCTGGGGTCTGATCAACCCCGGCTGGGTTGCCTGGGTGAGGGTGGATGTTGAGAGACCCGAAACACCCAATGACCCCAGGTTGCATCACTGATGATGCGTCCCAGTGCATACACATATACACTGTATATATATATATATATATATATATATATTGAGCTGTGGATTGTTCTCACACATACCTGGAAAAGCTCTGCAATATCCTTCACTATTTTAACATGCAACAGGTATATCTCTATTATTTCAAATGGGATGTCCAAAGCTGGTCTTCCACTATGACCAGGTGTGTGAGAGAGATTCTCAATAACCTCATCTAAGTTGATGTCAGTGACAGCAGAGTATTCTGCAACACTTTCAAGTATTTGCTCAGCTCTGTCATGAGCGTTTGCTCGGTTGATCAGGTAATTATCTAACTGATTAGCTAAATTCTTAATCACTTGCACCAGCCTAGCAGCTGCCATTTCGCCCCAGGCAGATAAAGAATGATACTTCCGGTCAGTGAGTAAAACCAGCATACGTAGTCCGGCCTTCAGAGAATGACGACTGAAAATGCCATTTCATTTAGTCAGGGAAACAGCGTGACGGCATTGAAATTTAATTGCAATTGGGTGCAATGCTTTTCCATTTTTCCATTTGAATTAATATTTGAATATCGTCAACCATAAAGCAGGGTTGTCAGAGAATGTGCATAAAGGTATATGGAATTTTTAATGGAAATGGATTATTCCATTTTGATTTAAATTGTGACTTAAATGAATGCAAAATTAAGTTACAATATTTCTATTATATTTTCATTTTTACATTTGAATTAACATTTGAAAATTGTCAGCGGAGTTGGTCTTTGAAAATGAAATGTCAAATGGCTTTTCCATTTTTGTTTTAATATTGTCAGAGAACGCCCATGCTAGTAGTGAAAATGAAAATGCAAATTGCATTATTTAATTATCATTTACATTTTGTCCAAATTAATGCATATGTAAGTGGGAAATAAAAAAGCTATTGTGAGATTACATTATCACTTTAATTAAATCCGCCAAATACTTCCATACATTTGTGGAGATCGCAAAATAAAAAGTCCCTTTTTTCAGTAACTGGTGAACACACCTCCTGTGTTTTGTATACTAGGAAAATTCATAAAATGAATGCACCCGGCAAAACGAAAACGCTCTGAAACAATGTTGCTAGGTCGCGTTGATGTTGCAGATGCCTGGCTGTGTTGTTTACGTTCTGCAGTTGCCCGAGCATGTAGAGGCGAGGCTATCGGAACACCTCCTTATATAGCATTTTGGGGCGGAAATTATGCTAATTAAGATTCTCATGAATGCGCACCAGGGCCGATTTTAGCCTGCTATATTAGGGTCCGCTGGTAGAAATGATGAATGGGCAACTTGGGTGGTAGGTAGCCCAGAGGGGAGAGAAGTGCCCCCTCAGCCGAAAGATTGCCGGTTTGAATCCCTGGCCAGATGGCACAACAATTAAGCGAAATGACACAGTACAGCTGTACAGCTGCAGTACAATGTCATTGAAACTTTGCACTATGTACAAACCATATTTTTTGTTTTATGCTACAGTAATTTGAAGTACCCCCATACGTTCAAAGCCATGTGTCTTAATTGGAACTTAAGTGGGCCGTGTTTCCAATGAGAGCACTCACACCGCCATACAGCCGCTATAACTTCCAGCTCTGCTCCAAACCTTGATGCGCATCGCAGCGCCATCCATTGCGACCCATCACATTAAACACAAGACCTAAAATCAAATCTTCCAACGTGTGTTGTCCTTTCTACTACGCAACGCTGCCCAACACGGGGCTCCGTGGTTCGTCTGGTGTGCAAACTGTTTTACATTGAAGCTCTGCCGTAACCGAGTCAGCGCAATAGTGGCGCAGCGCCACTATTACATCCTTTGGGGAGAACCCTGGCTCTCTCTTTCTGTGTCTGACTGTTTCGCTCTGCACTCCTTCTTTCTTTTCACTCACTCAGTCAGTCGAAGCGTGCACACACGTCACGTGGTATGCTCCATGGGGTATGTTCATTTAGTGGACCCATGCGCTCACACTTGTGACGGGGCAACTGGCCAACGCAACTTGATAATTATATAGCGGTTTCAAGCAGGCTCTAAACCGAACACAACCAAGCCACACAGCCAACGGACGCATCTCTCCATAACACAAACGGAATATCGCATACTTTCCCTGACATTTTCGGTTTGTCATAGCAACACCCCTATAAGTTAGAAACGGTACTGGTATTTTCCGTGCTATTTTACCATTGGCTGTAACCTCTAATTTGGTGGGCAAGACGCACGTTTGGGTAGGCTGAGCCCACCCCTGCCCCTAGCTACCGCCGGCCCCGATGCGCACACTCATTTATGAACAGGTGGGATTCATCTTTACACATCATTTAGGACAATTTCCTGCACTTACGAGCGTTTGCTGAATCTGACGTGGCACACTTGTATGAGTTGTACGCACACGTAAGATCAAGTTAAGAGAAGAATATGCAAATGTTCTTGCATGAGGCCCATTGCTTGCTTTGACATTACACATATAGCGAGGTAGGCATACACCAATGACACCTTAGAATAATCATTTATTAGTCATTTAGATTAGACAATAGTGACAGATCAAGATTTTTTTCACAGATCCAGAAATGACGACTGAGGCATGATATGTCATTCCATCCAACAACACAGTCTTCTTCTGTATTTGGAGCTAGCCCCTTATTATCTGGTTGACCAGGCTTCCAGTACCTGAAGAATGGTATTGAATGGCTTTTAGTGTTTTTTTTGTTGAAACATTACTGGAAGGAAAACATAATGAATGTTGTTTTTCGAGTAGTGTTACGACATATTTATGCTGCAGTCAGGGCTGGTCCTGACTGGATATTCTACACAGGAATAGATACAATATTGACAACAACAGATGAAATATTTAGAATGGTGGGATGATATGTAAAGGGCCGCCTTGCAGCTTATCACCCGTGCTTTTATTTGATTTTTTAATTCTCCGTAAATTAAGAGAATTTATCCTTCATATTTTCTTAGGTTTGTAGGCCTACTTGAAACTCGATGATGGTTTGCTGATGATGAATATTAAGAACATCCAGACCAGTTCACAGTTCACAAAATCACAGGAGTGCAGTCCTTGTAATGTGTGTTCAAACAGAAAGTCTTACGCTGTGGTCAGGGGAGCTCCATCCACCCACTTCCAGGTCCCCTCTTCTTCTGCATCGGTCAGACCGAGCCAAAAACTCTGCCTGACATCCTTGAGGAAAAGCTCCTGGCAAAACAATGAAAGGGATATGAATATACATAAGATCTGTCTAGAAATCACTGAAATGTTAACAATGGATGGACATTTTAGGCACATAAAAGTGGATCATAGTTTTTTCATCCCATACATTTTACTCTCTAAGAGTCCTCTAAATCCTGATGCGTCTATTTGAATGTATAGTTTGAAAAAACGCCTCTCCGTTTATTGGCTCTGCATTCTGTTCTCATTAGCACAAGTCAGTTTTATTTGTATAGCTCTTGATGGCAGTTAGTCTCAAAGGGCTTCACAGGCCACATTATACAACACCCCCTAACCCTAAGCACCTCAAAGGGCAAGGAAAAACTCCTTGATAAAAAAAAAATTATCAAGAAAGAAACCTTGAGAAGGAACACAGATGTTCTGCGTTCCTGCTTAAGGTTTCTTCCTTGGTAATTTGTCCCTCCTTCCAGGGACGGCTAGGACTGCAATGGGTGCCATCCATCATGGACAGACATAATGGTAGCATAACAAGCAAAACTGTTTAAGTAAATCAAATAATGATGGTCCACTGTACCTCTGGCCATTCCTATTTATTTGTTATTGATTTTGAAATCAAACTCTTAAACAGAAATTACACTACAGACTCATGTTGTGAGTTTGCTGCCATCCAATGTCAACCACCATTGGTCGATTTCTCAACCAATGGCGGAAATCATGCTAGGCTGATGCTGCTATGAAAACGTGTATGTAAAAAACACACTAGCCCATTGTGGAGTGTGTGTGGTTGGTGGCTGGTTTAAGCAGCCTCACCTGGCCTGAGTCAGACTGATTAGACTCTGGTGCTGGGTGACGCTGCTTCAACCAGCTATCAACCACACACACTCCACACCCACTACCTGTTCCTCTCCGCTGTTCACGACAATTAGATCAGACCCTCTCTCCATGCAGTCACGCCTGCTATCCTTCCAGTTCTTCTTGGAGTCGGAAATGTAGTAGCAACTGTAGCTGATGTTTTGCCAGCACGTGCAGAGGTTTCCTGCTGCAACAACAACAAAAAGCAGCATCAACATACAACACCTCAAATAACAGACGAACAAAACAAATGTGCAACGGCGATACTTTCACCATGCAGATTCTCTCGCAAGATGTCCTGCTGCTTCAGCATCATGTTGTAAGCAGTCTGCAAGCTGTTCCTCTTTTCGGTCATGTTGCCTAAAGCGCTCTCCAGTCCTCCATTTAGCCATATCACTGTGAAATCAGTTAGGAAATCAGCAATTGCAGCCATCAGAATGACAATAACATCTCATGTCTCACTGCAAAGACAAACAGCAGCAAAACACTGAAATCAAACCAAAGATATTGAAGCAAGACATTACTGCAATGAGTGTTTTTATTGGCTCAAATTCTTGCATGGGGGTTGCTCTTGTTTGTACCAATGGTGAACACCAACCTGAGTTGAGTGTGGTTATTACAAATGACACAAAAAGAAGCAGCAAATGGCGTGTTGAGCGGAACTCACAGTGGATGGCCAGACCTCCAGTGAGCAGTAGGAGACACAGCAGAGCCACACACCCAGCGATGGTGAGATGGTTTATTTTCTGAGGCTTAGCAGGGGCTGGGCGCACACACACAAAGTTCTAAATCAGGCAGGTATTGTGAATCATTTCCAAAAAGGGGGGGGTTACACACACACACAGTCAGAGCACATTCTATGGCCGTTTAGCATCAGGCAGATTATTACACTGAGATAAATCACAATTCACAATAACACAGGAATGTAAGACAACAGAACGTTACTGTGTACACTGTTTTACCTGTGTGCGTCTCTCTCGTCTTCACGCTTTGTGCCGTGGGCTCTTGCTGCTGGGCCTGGGGTCTGGCGACATGGGCATCGAGGCTATCATATATGTCCACGACCCTGTCTTTCCATTCGCTCAAATTATCCCCCGTTTCCTGCCATGTCTCCGCCTGGGTATTTCTCCCTTTCAGCGGCTTGCTATAGATGTCCTCTTCCATTGGCGTATTAGTTGATGTGTGAACACTATGGTTACATTAAAAATGACTCAACTTCGTTACAAAATATAAAACAGGAACACAAAACCACAGATCTTCCTCTGTCCAAAGAGGAAGAAATAACATTTATTAACGATCGCTTTTTTGTCTGATGCAAAGACATCCATATATTGTTTTCTTTGTTATGGTTCATAACTACAAATGGATTTAGGCAAGGACTTCAAGCTGAAGGCAATTTATCTTACTTTACTCAATTACTCAGCAGAATTGAGTAATATGTGTAATTTAGGCATGTGTTATATGTGACAACCTGCAGACATTTACAAAAAAAAATTTATTAAGATATTACCAGCGTAATTAAAAGAAAAGAGAAAAAAAAAAAAATGAAAGTACAGCGAGCTCTTGGGCCACTTGTTAACTGTGTCCGTGTGAACATGGAGGAGCTCATCTTCAGCGCTCCGTCAGTGGGTGGGTGGTGGAGGGGGAGGCGGCGGCGGGGGAGGGAAGTGGAGTCCCGGGTGGATACCCGGGGGCCAAGGTGGGGGAGGTGGAAGCTGGAGAGGGCCATACGAGGAGGAGGAGTGGTGAGGAGGAGGAGGAAGATGGTGAGGAGGAGGGTAGAGAGGGAAGTTATGTGGAGGGAATGGCCCAGGTGGGGGAGGGTAGGGGCAGAGAGGAGGGAGATAAGCGTGGGGGGGGTGGTGGCCGGGGGGCGGGTGTTGGAAGGGAGTCCGAGGGGGATGCATGGGGCCCTGGTGCCTGAAGTGAGGAGGTGCTGCTCCGCGGGCCCTCGGAGGGAAGGCCCTGTAGTTGCGCTGCGGTGGCTGCAGGTCCTGCAGCGAGGCGGCCGCAGGGTGGCCTTGATTGCCGTTATCTGGAGGGGGGGGGGGGCAATCATATGTAGAGGTTAATACCACGCTGTCCTGTACGCCGGGGGTGGTAAGCAAGCTGGGCTTCACGTCGGCCGCATCGCCACCCCCGTCGTACATTTGTTTGCAGTAACGGGACACCCCGTCGTGGTTTATTCCTTACATAATGTACACCCTTGGAATGTTATTGACCAATCAGATTCAAGAATTGAACTGTAGTATAAAATATAATAAACGATGGATGCAAAATAGAAATAAAATAAAAATGCATAAATTAAGCAATTAAGACAGTGGTTCTCATTCTTTTTTGGCCTGCAACCCCATTTTTAGGTTTCAGAATTCTTTAGACACCAACTTTTAAATTTTTTTTTGTTTTAACGTTATGAACCTCTGTGGGTATTATCAATGTCTGAGTGAAAGAATGTGCATTATTAGGTGGCCCGTTTGTATATACAGGACCTTTCTGCTTAGAAATCAGCATCATCTCCTGCGATCCTATCAGGCGACCCCGAGTGGGGGTCCTGTAGCCTCGTGAGACCATCCAGATATTCAAGTTTGTGTTTCACTATGAATATCAGTCTGGCCTTGGCTGGACAGCAACTGATTTCCACATTTGGGCGCGGCCTTACGTTGTTCAAAACACTCCAGCCAATCAAATAAAATAACTGACGCTCTTGCCGAAATTTGTGTTAATCTTTAACATTCTCTCTGTTTTAGATAAAACAGTTTTGATCTGTCATGACCTGAAACTCCCTCCCCCTAGCGATGATGATTTTACCATTTTTGGGAGAGGTGCAAATAAATAAAGATGAGTGAGTGTGTGAGTGAGTGAGTGAGTGTACCCACCGTTGTCCTTCTTCTTCTTGGTATTCTGTCTCTTCTTCTTCTTTGCCTCCTGTTCCTCCTCGTCATCACTGTACTCTAAAGCCTGCAGGGGGAGAGAAAACAAGACAACGATATGAATTGTGACAAGACCAGAGAGAGAAAGAGCATTTAAACTGCGTCAACTGTGTTACAGCTTTGTTAGCCAGGTACAGCTTTGTCTTCTCCGGGACGTTCTTCTTCTTCAAAAAAACATTTCTCACATTTGTTCTTGCAAAACAATGCAGGCGATGCACTTTACGTGAGTTTGCCATTCCCAAAGCTGATTGGTCTGTTGATAATTTGGGCAAAACAACGGCCAGAAAGACTATATAAATGTGTGAAGACACGTGTCCATCTACCGTCTTCTTATACAACTGCATTGTATAAAAAGAATCAGGTGGGGAGACAAGACAGCCACTTGACTATTCATCATATATCGGAAGGTTTGAATAGGTATGAGGCAGTCTGTGCTATCGTTATCTGTTAACCATCCTAACACTACGTTGCTAGGAGGCCACCCTAGTAACACGGTGTGTGTACCTCTGGTGGGGGCTCTTGGTCGTTTTTCCAAGATGCGTCAGATCCTTTAAAACTGAGAAGAAAAAGAAGAAGAAAAGAACCCCTTTAACATACGAAAGCAATTGAATATGTCGAGACGGACCACGGCAATCCTGAGAACGACAGGAAGCACACCCATACAAATTCACAGTACCCCATTCACCACCATGCTTTAGTGCCCACCATCAAAATGGTAGAGACCGTCAATTACTGCAAAGTGAAATATCTTAAATTGAGAAATTGTGGACCGTATTAGCAAAACGTTTGTTGCAAGGCGTACTATTATACAGCATGTTTTGAATACTTTTTATTTTGATGGAGCAGCCATTTACACTGCCACTTATACACCCCACAGTATGTCCATCTCATTTATCTCTGCATTGATTGGTACACATAAGTAATTGGACCATTGAAATGTCCATTTAGAAATCTGTAGCACAGTTCGGGGCATTTGAGTGCTTGTCTGAAGGCCTGCGCTTACTTTTGGAGCTGCTTGGTGAGCACATATCCGGTGTACTCTTTGTGGTCTGGTGTGTAGAAGACGGTGCAGCCCACCACCAAGCCCTTGGCACTAATGTCCTCCTCAGAGTTAAAACGCAACACGTAGTAGGGACTGGAGACTGGACCAAACACCTCAAACACCTGAGAAGGGCCGGCAAGGGGAAAGCAAGAGGGAGTTAGGCTGATAATAATATTAATACATTTTTGGATCATTTCATGAGATTTTTGTACGTTAATATTACATTCATTTCACTAAAATCCCTCATGTTTATGCTATTTCCAATAGGAGTAAGCTGTATTGTTTTGGTCGTCAGCGCCATCTAGTGGCCTGGGCGTTTTAATAGCAAATTTCCTTTTCAGCTCTGAGTAAGCAGCGCAGTGCACTGAAATGTTCGAATACAGTTCCAAAAAATCGGTAAATGTTTATATGGTTTTACCACTTGTTGTTTACAGTGGATGAAATCCAGAAACGTTTTTATGCAGTATTCACTGTCAAGTATTTTTTTCTTTAACAGAAAGAAAAAAAATATGCTTAAAGAAGGCCATTCTACTCTACTTTGATAACAAAAAAAAGGGAGACTACGAAGCACACTACACTGCATTTCCTTATCCTGTGATGCGACTTATACCTCATGCAGAGGATCGTACTCACAAACAGAGCTAAGATATTATAGTCACACTGCCCATGCCTTGTCTGACAGGCAGACAGCTGGCTGCTTACCTTGCCTACTGCCAGCCTATCCGAAGTGAAGATAATGCTGTCTTCTGTCAACGGAGGAGTGTCCTTCAGTGATTGGACTATAACTAAAGGAAAGAAAAGAGGATTTAGGCAGGTATTTTTCCACTCGTGTGTAGAAGCACCCGAAACGTTGTATAATTTGGAAATGAAGTATAATTTTAAATGATATATATATAAACTTGCCGTGCTCGACCTAGCGACACGTACGGTGTCCGACCGCGTCTCAAGTGAACACACCTTGACCTCTCACGGGGGCTCACCTACGTTGGATTGGTAGCGGTAAGTGGACGCTGTGTCCCCTACAACGCTGCATGCAGTAGGCATGCGGTGCCGTGCCGTCTAAACTAATTCAATCGCAACGCAACTGATGGAATGTGCAGAATCACTATCACGATACTCCCCGTCCTCTATAAAGGCAGATCCTGGAGACATTTTAATCATTCACAGTCTAATATTGTCATAACGCACACCGCTAAGGCAGACTCAGCAGTCCAAGTCACCGCGGATCTAGCAGTGTTAACTGCTGGAACCGGCCCGGGGATCGCCTCTCTTTTTGCCCCGCTTTTAACGCCATTGTTTTGGTGTTTCAGTTTTCAGTTAACACCGCTAGACTTGGACCGCGGATTGTCCCGTTCGTTCCCCTGCTGAAGATCACTTTATTACGGAGCGAGAAAATTAAACATGCACAAATTCCCACAAATTAAAAAGAGAAGAAAGTGAACAGTATGAACGCCTGACGAGACGTTGTTGAGTGTGTGATTGCACCACGTCTGACCGCGTCTCATTTTAATCCAGGACAAGTTCACATATACCTGGCTGAATATTATTTCCAGTTCACGGCAAAAGTGTACAGTCAACCCACAATGTATTGTTTTTTGGTTCGCTTCCTATAGTTGGGCCAAATCACGTTCACACCTAAAGCGAACCGAACCAATGTACACTTGGAAGCGGACCCCGTTTTCAAGCGGACCAGAGTTCGACTGTTTGGTCCGCATCAGAGTTGGAATGAGCGTTCACACCACCCCTAAGGAATCGCACTATCAGGGGAAAGGCTCCAGGTTTAGACTAAAACGGACGAAACACCTCAGGTGTGAGAGACTTTGATATTTTTTCAAAGTTTTTAGTTGTACATCTCTCATTAGATCCAATAAGAAACACGTCTCTTCATGAAGCATTAGTTCTGTTAATAAGTATTATTTTCTCTTACCCATGGTTAATATATAAACATGGTTAATATGTAAACATGGTTAATATATAAACATGGCTAATATGTAAAGGGCTTGTGGGGAGTGGGTGATTCCCCGGCCACCTGTGAGAATATACCGGCAATCGCCGGTTGTTGGGCTGACATGATATTTTTTAACATACCGCCCAAGCCTACGTACTTTAAACCCTTTATTTGTATTTTTGGACTGCCTTGTCCCATCGTGGAGATACAGGCCAAGGGGTGTCGCCAGCGTTATGTAGAGAGGTGGCCGTTTGGTTTGTGTACTTACTGATCTGCTGAATGACACTACTGACTGTTCCTATTGGCAGAACTTCAGCTGTCTCTGGTAAGGACACACACAGTTCCTCCACAGCTGGAAGGTCCTAACACACACACACACACACACACACACACACACACACACACACACACACACACACACACACACACACACACACACACACACACACTTAGATAAAACCTAGATTAAAAACGATATTACATGACATGTTTAGTGTTGTTTTTTTTACCTCCAGCAGAACCTCATCTCGTGTTTTGACCGGAGCAGGTTGGCTGAAGCCTTCGTCGTCCTCCTCATCCTCACCCAACATCCGAACACAGGGAGGGGAGGAGGAAGAAGATGACGAGGAGGAAGAGCTATACAAAAAAAAAAATCATACACAACAGTCTTTACAAAATATAGTTAGTCAGAAATGATTGAACACCATCTTCAAGATGTCTAGAACCTTAATTCCAGTATGTCCGGATTGTTTAGAAAACGTGGTCCTCACTTTTTTTTTTAAAACGTGTCTTAAATTAATCTCCCTGTAATGAGTGTCTTTAGTGATATGTAAACACTGCTAATTCAAGATGGGTAACCCCTGAAGTGAAAAACATAACTCCTGTGTGGTTGTGTGTGTGTGTGTTGGCCTACCATAATCCATGATGTATGGTAAGAACTGTGCCTGTACCTGTCCGAGTCCTCTGAACAGTCTTTAATGTCCCCCGTCGGCGGATCACCGGCCATGCACACGTCCTTGGACTCCACGGCGGGTTGTGTCTGGGGCTCTTCTTCTTCTAGCTGTTGTGTGTTTGTGTTCATATGAGCGACGTCGAGGGTCTCCAACTGCGTTGCTGCCTTGGTGTCCATCGCTTCTTCCTCCACCTCTGCTGTCGGCACTAGCTGCGCTCCGATGTGTTCGGAGTCACTACTGGACATTTTAACTAACAACACAAAAGCACCCAGATGAGATAAACAACACGACACGTGTAGAGTACATACTTGGAGAGGTCTGTAACTTTAAGCACAGCGAAATACATGGCAAATTACCACTTCATTAACTCACGAATTGGCATGTTTGGTCTATTATATAGCTAACAATTGCAAAATACCAAAACTATTCATGAACCCATACAAACAAGGATGGCAGTTATTAGTTATTCTTCTTTTGCATACGTTAACGCGTTTCTTTATACGTGCACATGGCAATATAACACACTCAATTCAGGGTTTAGAAGGGTCTAGTTTACGTACCTGCTTGACCTGTTACCGTCACTAGTAGTAAAGAGAGACTCTAATTCAAGTCCATGCCAGAAAACACGACCGTCTCCAACCATGGATGTTTCTAACACGTGCTGAATTATATTTTTCCGGGTCAGCGCAGCTCTGATGCGCAGTGTTGTGCACGCGGAGTTCCAGTTCTCGTCGCTAGTGGGCGACAGAGTTGACGGGAAGAGAAGAGAGAAAAGAGTGCAATGACAAACTTACTGCAGGTGTAAGATAAAATAAAAGCATTGCTCTCCAACGGTCCTTTCTTAGACATTGCATCATGGCATCATGATTATATCTGACTTCTTTCTTGTGAATCAGTTCACATATCATGCAGGAAGACAGATTCTGAGTGATTCTGTACAATATTTTGAAATTAGTGGTTGGAACATTTTTTATATCTTAAGCACGTATCCTATGTCTAATAAAAATATTTCATTTATTTTTTTATTCGCTGGGATCCCTTTGCTCCCCAAAAATGTGTCACTACCAAAACATGGTAAAACATTTCAATAAAGATGAATACGTTCACCTATTTCAGATTTTTCTTTCTCTCAGTGTAATCACCACACACGTGGTGAAAAAGGCCCAACAACGCCTGTATTTTCTCAGGCGACTGAAGAAATTCAGCATGGGCCCCCGCATCCTCAGAACATTCTACTGCAGTACCATTGAGAGTGTTCTGACAGGATGCATCACCGTCTGGTACGGGAACTGCACTGCACTCGAGCGCAGAGCGCTTCAGAGGGTGGTGCGGACGGCCCAGTACATCGTCGGAGGTGAGCTTCCCTCCCTCCAGGACATCTATACCAGGCGGTGCGTGGCCAAAGCCAGACGCATCACCATGGACAGGAACCACCCCAGCCACAAACTTTACTCCCTCCTTCCGTCAGGCAGGCGATACCGCAGTATCAAGTGCCGCACAAACAGACTCAGGGACAGCTTCCACAGCCAAGCCATCAGGCTGCTGAACAAGAACTGAGCCCTGCTCCACATAAAAATACATAATATCCTGCCCATGCTCTTTTGCACATCCCCCCGGACCTCACTGTATATACTGTAAACCGTATATTATATAACAATGTATATTTTATTACATTGATTTATATATATGTATTTCGTTTATATTTTGTTTTGATAACTTGTATCTATATTTTTTGTATATTTTATACTGTATTTCTAACTTTATCTTAGATTCTATTTTTTAATCTATTTTTTCCTTTTTTTCTTCAATTACTGCTGTCTGCTGTCGGGGCCAGCACATATTGTTTTTCACTCACTGCTCTATGTTGTAAAATGTAAACTGATGTGACCAATAAACTTGAAACTTGAAACTTGAAACTTGATCATTTTTTCTAATCTACATTCTTTGCAGGGAAAGTTAACATGGTTTTTGATTTTTATCTAGATGCAATCTTTAATGTAAAATGTAAAAGAAAATTTTAAATTGTAAAAGTGTTCCTGACGGTGATTGCACTTTCGGTATTGGTAATGACCACAATATTTAGTTTGAAATATTGAAATATATATATCTTATTCAATTTTTTGCTAAACCCATATGTTAGCAGATGCCTATATGATGGAAACATAATCAAGAAAAATATTAAATGACCAAATAAATAGATAACATATATTTACAAAACTAGCTTTGCATGCGCTGCTTCAAACACTCTGGATCTGGACATGTCTGTGCCACATGACCTTGTGCCCATTATGAACAAGATCATGTCCTCCATGTTTGCAGCTGAAAGAAGAGATTTCTCCCAGTACTCTGCATCACTGTATCCTCCAGGCACCTGTCTCTACATCTTCAATGAATATAAATAACCCCAGCCCCCGCTTAAATAAAAATAACCAAGTCCTGTGTGTCTGGCCCAGGTGAGTGGGCTGCCGGCCCACTGCGGTTGGGTAGACTATTACGTCTCTCAGGGATGGACTGGTCATTGGGAGATTCGGGAAGATTCCCGAATGGACGGTCCATTCCAGGCTGAACCGGCCGGTGGACAGCAGGCCTATTATATGTTTTTTATTTTTCAATAATATAACCTTGTATACAAAGGCGTCACTTTGTGTTGAAAAGTGGAGGGGACTTAACGACTCAGATGAAAAAACGTTTTTGGGTCATGTTAGAATCAGTAAGCTAGGGGGGATTTTATTTTTTAGCTTACGTGACTTTTTTTGGACAGTGCGCATTTGTTTCTTCTATATTTACATTGTATGTTTCTTATTGTGCAACTAGACCTTTCTCAAAGTGTTCTCATTTGTTAGTTGACATTTCTTGGTGCAAGCTATTTTTCAGAACTTGTGTAACATATTATGCTTTTAAAAAGTGATAGGGACAAAATCGTCCATTTCAAAAAGTGGTGGGGACATGTCCCCAGCGCTCCCAGTGTAAATGACACCTATGCTCGTATATAATGGTCAGTACTGCCCCCGGATAGGTTAGAAACTTGCAGAAGGCTCTCAACAGATAAATGTTATATCATATAATTACATAAAAATACCTCATTTTATGAATCCATGTTGTGGGCCGGTCTGGGGCAAAAAGTCCCGGGTCATTTTTTGGTCCCAGTCCATCCCTGGCTGTACATATAGTAGGAGTGTAGGGTACATGTAGTAGGAGTGTACATGTAGTAGGAGTGTAGAGTACATAGTAGGAGTGTAGGGTACATATAGTAGTGTAGGGTACATATAGTAGGAGTGTACATATAGTAGGAGTGTAGGGCTGTACATAGCAGGTGCACATGTTCTCCTTTAGGATCTGTGGGATTGGCTCCAGGTGAGTGGGTAATGTCAACTGTAAATATCACATTTCTGCACACAGCAAACACAGTATTGGACAGCTGCACACTAAAAATGGCATATTTCATTTTATACAACAAAATGTTACATTATAGAAATTAGTGATTAAGTAGCACTTCTTTTGTCAAAGATGCAGGCTATATTGCCGAAATAAGGATCAGTTTTTACACACCTGTTGTGACATGAACATTGCAGCACTTTATAGAATACATTTTGTATTTATGTTTTATTGAGAAGAAAATCAACTTTTCTTTAGAGTTTCGTACTTTATATTTCTCGACCTGTGGACTATGTGGATAACATCATATCGGATATCAATTTGCTAAAGCGCCTGCCATCACACTTCACACGTATCTATTGAGAGTTGTAAAACAGTGGTTAGCTGTAATGGAGTCCAACATATGACATAAAAGATTATGCATGTACGTATTTACATTTCAATAATAATAAAGTCTTTAAAACACATTTGCTGACTGTGTGTGTTGTTGGTGGCTGGTTTGCCTCACCTGACCCGAGTCAGACTGATTGCCAGTCAGTACAGCAGCCCAAGGTGTGTGTGTTTGTGTGTGTGTGTGTGTGTGTGTGTGTGTGTGTTGTATTTTCCCTTGATTGTATTATACTCCTCCGGATCACTTCAAGGCCATCAAAAATGTCTTCTGGACTCCCGGCTGCAGACCTGTTACAAACAACTGCAGTTGTCACGCAGAGTTGTCATGGCAACAAGACAGAAGGGAGAAGGCAAGTGGAGAGGTCAGGTACAACTCCCTCCAGAAGGAAAGAGAGCAGGTCGAGGACTTGTACAAGACTTGTGCAAAACAATTGTTTTAACTACTACGTCTGAATTGTTTTGTTGTTTTGTTGTTTATAATGGAATCAGAATATATTAGGATTCAAAGGATGCTGAAAAGGGGTTGTTGAATGACATTTTAAAATGTAACAGTGTATGAGTGTCATATGCAGGTCTTGACCGTACCAGTTTAAATATCACCAGTAGATGGCATTACATACCCATTTATATACGGCATTGCCGTTTATGAAATCTTGTATGTGTGTGTGCGGGTGCGTGTGTGTGTGCGCGCGTGCGTGTATTGGTAAAGCACAATTGATACAAAAAAAGTAATTAAGGCGTGTGTATGTTAGAGCATATGTGTACCTTTCATTGTAACAAGGTATAGTGTCTTAATCAAGCGAGAACCCTACTTAACAGCAAAACCCACGCAAAAAGGTGATTTGGATTTTTTTTTAAATGCAGATTTCTTATTTGAAATAGTTTTTGAAATAGTGGAATAATGTTTGTGATCTGGCTGTGAGGCCAGATGATTACTCCAGAAGTGACCGAGTGTTTCCTGAACAGCACTAGTGTTACTGATCAGATGGCACACCCTCGGTGCTACTGCACCACTAGTTGTTCAAAGCAAACTTACACATGAAGCAATGACAGTATTCGGAAGTAAGAACTTTTTGCTTTTGCAAAAGGGACAATAGGATTTTCAAACCAGCGACTGATTTGGGGGAAGCACCCTGGCTCATTCCCAAGCAAATACAAATACAAATACAAATACAAATACAAGGTATATTAAGTCAACACCACAGCACAGTATTTTCAAGAGAGGCCAGTCAATATTATGTCCTTCCTAGTTCCTTTCCTGCAGTGACTCATTCCTTTTACAACTTTAAATGCAGGATGTCAAACAGAAAAGGTATTAGAAAAGGTATGTTAGGAATTGTTTCAGCAGTTGTTTGGCTGTGATATGCCAAATAACTGCTGAAACAATTCCTAACATACTCACATCACGCCCTGCATTTAAATTTAGTGACTAGAAAAACATCTAAACTTCCTGTTCTCAATCCTCAAGTGGACCCTACACACACACACACACACACAAACACACACACACACACACACACACACACACACACACACACGCCTGGGCCTGAAGAGAACTCAGCCAGACCCTGGGCCCCAGAGCCTGAATGAAAAAGACCTGGCTAAGGTTCTAGACAGACAAAAAAACAGCTGCCTGGGGCCCCAAGTGATGCCAGGGGCCATGGAGGGTGTTCTTTGTCCAGGGTCCCAACAGCCTCTTCAATTGTCATAATAATAATAATAATAATAATAATAATAGAATATTATTGTTATTGTATAGCTTACCAAAAAATATCTAAACATTGAAATGATGAAATAATGGAGAAAGATTTGTGGAAAAACATTGCTTACTTATTTACTAGTTACTTACTCTTACATCATAAAGATGCAATGCCAATTCCAGCAAATTGATTGGTTTGGCGTATCGATAAAAATTTGATAATTCAACTGAAAATAAGTTGTAATGTCAGAGGTGCCAACCTTTACTGCTGGAGTGAGCCTGTGGTCCAGTTGGTTCAGGTGGGACATGTTGAAAGGTCATAAACAGAGCAGGTGTTTGTCTTGCATTGTCTGTCAGTCTCTCATACAAACAGACAAACACACACACACACACACACACACGCACACACACACACACACACACACACACACACACACACACACACACACACACACACACACACACACAGAGAAGAGAGCAGATGGTGTTTGTCAAATACTTTTTAGTCCCTGTGTGTATTCTTTTTTTTTTAACAGCCCAATGTCACTCATTGTGTTCCCAAAAACAAACACTGACAACAGCATTCCTTAGAAGTAGGAAAACAATCACACAAACATTGTAACATGCACGAACACACGGCCACCCAAATAGACACAGGCATGTGCAGAGTAACACACAATGTGACTTCCCCTCGTGCGGCACAACTGTCCCCATTTGTTTCCTTACTGATGATGTGTCACTTGCAAATCATCTCTCAAAGAGATGCTAACATTCTTCTACCACCATTCTGTTTGAATACATGGAAGTGATGCTGAGAACAGTCCTTCTATGTTAAATCTGTTGAATCTAGAAGCTATTATATAGCACATAGAGGCAACTATCCCCACAGGGACATAATAGGTCAAGAACAAAGATCAAAGTCAACTAGATGAATGCAACAGTAATTTCAGAACAAAGGAAGAAAGGGAGACTTTTTTTTACCATCAAATACCAGCTATCAACTCACAAACACACTATCATGTAAAACGTGAATCTGGGGGGAAAAAAGAACAAAGGAAGATTATTGTTTTGAATGGATGACATTGCTGTGAGTCGGCAGAATGTCTCGCTACTCGAGAGTTGGCGAGGTTTAGTGCACATGTTCAACTAAATTGAAATCTATTTGTGTGTTTGATCTTTTCAGGCTGGAATTTGGTAATCATTTGTGACGGTTTGGTTGACTTTGAAACAAACAAAGAACAATATTTGAAACTTTGACACAATCCTTATTTATTACAGATTTAGCAATAGTTATCCAGATATAAATTGTTTTTGTTGTTTTCAAAACAACATGTGCAAACCTCCAAACCATGTCACTTGTTCACAACAGATTAAAATTTCTCATTCTTGTAAACAAATTGCAAATGTTTTAGCACATCTATGCAAATGAGTAAGTACAATTGTCTACAATTTGCACAAGTACCAATTGAATATCTCTTGCTGATCAAAACTGATTATGTTGCTTCTCAGTTGAATAGTTTATACTCTCCAAAATAGCTGTACTCTCTCTGCACAATAGTCCATTCAATTGTCAAAAATCTGTCAGGCGTATATACCATGAATATCATTACAGTAATATGGATGTTTTGTAACATCTGCTAAATTGGTAAATTGCCTGTCAGGTGAAACTTGAACAGCAGAACAGGGGATGGTCGCAGCATGCAAGACGATTTTTCGCAAGGTAAACTATCAGGTGTGATGTGGATGAAGATCTGTGGCCAGACAGACAGGAGCGACAGGACATCCAGTGAGGTGGAGTCTTTAGTGTAGCACTCCAGCTTTACTGTGTTACAGTGGTAGTGGTAGTGGTTTTTTGTGTTATATTGTGCCGTGTATGTTCTCTGTTTACTGTGGTGTAAACAGACAGTTACTTCACGTAAATGCAATTTCCAATTTTCATGGAAATATGAGTGCAATATGTAATGTAAAACCTTGTACTGTTGAAATCGGCATTCTAGTACAGTAAACAGTCAGTGTCAATGAGAATTAGGCTGAAATGTGGATATAAGGAACATTTCCATGGTCCACTGGCATACTGACAAAACATCTAAACATTTTGACCACCATTGTTTACACAATGCCAAAGAAACTTTTAATTTTGAGGGCATTGACTTTTTATATGAGACAATAACTTTGTTTTGAAGCATGACTTAATGTTTTGAGTGAGTTATGACCTTCTGCAGGTGAGCTACGGTGTTGTGCTGAACCATAGAAGCTATTTTGATAAATGCACCGAGAGCTTTGATAATGTTAACACTGTTTCAAGAAATGCAGCAAAGCAATTGGGAAAAACTGTAATGAATTAATAATAATAAAATTATTCATTTTTGAGTGTCTTGTGCTTTTTACATAGCTTGTTATTATATGTTATGTTCTTTTTTAGCGTAATACGAGCAGCCGGACAGCCGGCTAACTTTTCATCAGACCACTACGCTGAAAGCCTTTCCGGTACCGCCACTCTGTATTCTGTTCAGACCGCAGCTAGGACGTTTTTTTAATTTGTTTGGGCCAACCAGACCAGCCCAAGCAGCCCATAGTCAGGCGGCCCTTCTGGCATTTGCCCAAATGCCCGATGGCCAATCCGTCACTGGCTGGACTACTGCAACGCTCTACTGACTTGCATGCTTGCGCTGCTGTACCTCTGCACAGGATTCAGAATGCAGCCAGGTGTTCAACCAACCAAAGTGAACACACGTCACGCCACTCTGGTTTTCACTCCACCCACATCAAGGTCCTGATGCTGCCGTTCAGGGTAGTCTCTGGGACTCACATCTCTCATCCATCCCTACAGCCTCCTCTTCTTCTCATGTGTGGTACCACGATGGTGGAGGGATTCTAGGGGAGGGAGGTAGATAGCTCCATCTTCAAGAAACATCTGAGGTCCCACCTCTTCACAGAACATCTAACAAGCTGACTTTTGCTGAATTCTAGATCACACTTTGTTGACCTGTACCCTTGTTATGGAACTTTAGACATTAAGAAATTGTTGTCACATTTCAAAGTGAAAGCATTTTGATATCTACTGTAATTGTTCTAGACAAACAGACAGAGAGACAGATAGATAGATAGATAGACAGACAGACAGACAGACAGATAGATAGATAGATAGATAGATAGACAGACAGATAGACAGACAGATAGACAGACAGACAGACAGATAGACAGACAGACAGACAGACAGACAGATAGACAGACAGATAGATAGATAGGTACTTTATTCATCCCAGAGGGGAAATTAAGGTGTTACAGCAGCTCACATCAAAAACATAATAGTCTAATAATAATAATAATAATAATAATAATAAAGTATAACATTTGCACTACCACTAATACAGAAAAATACAATACAATGACTAACCTGTTTCATTCCTATGGCTACATTGTACGAAGCAACAGTGCTGCACAACCTACAGTAGCACTGCTTTAATTGTTCTCAGCCTCACTTTGGATAATAGAGTCTGCTAAATGACTAAATACATAGTATAGTCGTGTGTGTTTCACCCAGAAATAATGAAAAAGTGTCTACCTGAGAGCAACAACAGGCATGCATGTCTTTGTGGAAGAGAGGTGCCACACAGAGACACTGTGTGTGTTTGCATGCATGTGTGTGTTTTCTTGCATGTGTGCATCATGAGTGTGTGGTTTGTGTTTTCTCCCAAAGGATTACTCTTGACAGGACCTGGCAAACTAGCCTGGGAAAATATTCTCTCTCTCCCCCTCTTGGTCAGCTAGGTTCAAGCGTCTGCGTGTCTGCGTGTATGCGTGTCTATGTGTCTGTGTGTCTGCGTGTCAGTATGTCTGTGTGTCGTGCGTGTCTGTGTGCGGGATATCTCAGAAAGTTTAACAAGGATATGCACCAAATTTGGTTGGTAGGTTGGTTTTGGGCGAAGTAAGAAGTGATCAACTTTTATTTTAGTGTACTTTTGACATGATTGACAAGAGGTTAGAATACGGACGCTGCAGTGACAGCAATCGCCTCTTGAGGTACAAAGTGGTATTACAAGACAGTACGGGCTGGCGCTAGCTGCTAACTTAAATAAATATCTGTGCAACACAATACATAGACGTCTTTGACATAACGTCAAAACTGTTTGCTTCACATTCTGTTGATAGTTAATTTTTTAATGTTTTAAACTAATGATCTTACACATTGCCCCTTTAAGCCATAGCATTAACTACATAACTACTTTGCAACCTGATGTACTCTGAAAACATATCTGTTCAGGGTTATATTATTATTATTACTTTTCAGGGTATCATTACTTCTTTGTTTCACTTCAGGCGTAGGAGAAATGGGTTTCTTGCAAATATTACTACAGTTTAGAGTCTATTCACTCAATAGAAGATTAGTTTATTGAGTTTTATGTTTACTGTGCGGTGTCAGCTGTGTTTTACATGAAATGAGTCCAGTGTCCCATGTGTCTCATTGCTAATTAGCACTTGTGTATTCATGCCCTATTCATGCATATCAAGCCTATTTAAAGCTGCTGTGGGTAAGATTCGAGAGTTGTAAAGAGAGAGAGCAGAAAAGAGTGGAAGACACCTGTGATTGACAGGCAAGATGGATTCCCTCAACCAATCAGGGAAGAGATGCCCTGATTGGTCGGGGGAATCCAGAATGAGCCCAGAAATGAGCCGGGAGCGGTCTAAACCCCAAGGCACACTGGGCGCGAATTTTGGTTATTATTAGTGGGCTAGCTTAGCCAGCTAGCACACTACTGTTATTCTCGTTTTTCTATTTCTTTATTATTCCCCCCACTTTTTTGGTTCTTTAAAGTGTAACTGTGCTAGAAACTTCATACTTACATCAAAATGTTCATATTCTTTTGTAGTTTTTGGGGTGTATTTGTCTTTATAGTTTTTATAGTTTTGGAAATATTCATAGTTTTATTTATAGTAGGCCAATTAAAGCTGGGAACACACCGGACGCGGAAAGGCGACGAATGCAGACGAAAATTCTTTCGGCGCCCATGTTAACCAATGTGGCCGTTCACACCGGCCGCGGAAGGGCGCCGAATAGCGCCGAATGGTCGCAGCCTTCAGCGACCGTTTAGAGATAGATAGATATATCTCTATATATATATAGAGAGAGAGAGAGAGCGAGAGAGAGAGAGAGAGAGAGAGAGAGAGACGCACACAAGAAGAGAGAGCGAGCGAGCGATCGAGCGGCGCGTAGAAATTTGAGTCTGGTGTGAACGGCTTTACTCCTTCGAGAGAAGGAGTTCGTGCCGAATTCGGCAACGAATTTTCCTTCCGCGTCCGGTGTGTTCCCAGCGTAAGGCCGATTGCAGCCGGGTCCTTTTGGCCTGTGTGTGCGTGTCTGTGAGGGGGGAGGCTGAGAGAGTGAGAGTTGACTGTGGCTCTTATGTATTCATAAGCTTTGATGGTTGCAGTAGTAACAGTAGTAGTAGTAGTAGTAGTACTACGAGTACCAGTAGCAGTAGTAGGAGTATTAGAAGTACTACTGGTAGTAGTAGTATCAGTAGTATTAGTAGTAGTAGAAGTATTTATAGTAGTAGGTTTTGTTGTTATGACAGTAGTAGTAGTAG
>OOFB01031505.1:0-10970 GCA_900323305.1 Trachyrincus murrayi | reverse complement strand
AATGTTAGTATAACAGTAGAAGGCTCTGTAGTAGAGATAATGGTAGTAGAGATAATGGGTAGTAGAGCAGTAGAAGGCTCTGTAGTAGAGATAATGGTAGAGCAGTAGAAGGCTGTGTAGTAGAGATAATGGTAGTAGAGCAGTAAAAGGCTGTGTAGGAGAGATAACGGTAGAGCAGTAGATGGCTGTGTAGTAGAGATAATGGTAGTAGAGATAATGGTAGTAGAGCAGTATAAGGCTGTGTAGTAGAGATAATGGTAGCAGAGCAGTAAAAGGCTGTGTAATAGAGATAATGGTAGAGCAGTAGAAGGCTGTGTAGTAGAGATAATGGTAGAGCGGTAGAAGGCTGTGTAGTAGAGATAATGGTAGTAGAGCAGTAAAAGGCTGTGTAATAGAGATAATGGTAGTAAGCAGTAGAAGGCTGTGTAGTTGTGATAATGGTAGTAGAGCAGTAGAAGGCTGTGTAGTAGAGATAATGGTAGTGGAGATAGTGGTAGAGCAGTAGAAGGCTGTGTAGTAGAGATAATGGTAGTAGAGCAGTAGAAGGCTGTGTAGTAGAGATAATGGTAGAGCAGTAGAAGGCTGTGTAGTAGAGATAATGGTAGTAGAGCAGTATAAGGCTGTGTAGTAGAGATAATGGTAGTAGAGCAGTATAAGGCCGTGTAGTAGAGATAATGGTAGTAGAGCAGTATAATAAGGCTGTGTAGTAGAGATAATGGTAAGCAGTAGAAGGCTGTGTAGTAGAGATAATGGTAGAGCGGTAGAAGGCTGTGTAGTAGAGATAATGGTAGAGCAGTAGAAGGCTGTGTAGTAGAGATAATGGTAGTAGAGAAGTATAAGGCTGTGTAGTAGTGATAATGGTAGAGCAGTAGAAGGCTGTGTAGTAGAGATAATGGTAGCAGAGCAGTAAAAGGCTGTGTAATAGAGATAATGGTAGAGCAGTAGAAGGCTGTGTAGTAGAGATAATGGTAGAGCAGTAGAAGGCTGTGTAGTAGAGATAATGGTAGTAGAGCAGTATAAGGCTGTGTAGTAGAGATAATGGTAGTAGAGCAGTAGAAGGCTGTGTAGTAGAGATAATGGTAGAGCAGTAGAAGGCTGTGTAGTAGAGATAATGGTAGTAGAGCAGTATAAGGCTGTGTAGTAGAGATAATGGTAGTAGAGCAGTATAATAAGGCTGTGTAATAGAGATTATGGTAGTAGAGCAGTATAAGGCTGTGTAGTAGAGATAATGGTAGTAGAGCAGTAGAAAGGCTGTGTAGTAGAGAATGATAGTAGAGATAATGGTAGAGCAGTAGAAGGCTGTGTAGTAGGGATAATGGTAGAGCAGTAGAAGGCTGTGTAGTAGAGATAATGGTAGTAGAGCAGTGAAAGGCTGTGTAATAGAGATAATAATAATTCTGTATTCTTATATGTAATCATCCACGTTCCATTAATTTATTAGGGTAATTCATAAATGCCTTTAATACATTTATGGAATTGCACATGAAAAAATAAACGGCAAACTCACTCTCATAGTAAGAAATTAATTAATTAAGCTGTGACATGTGCTTTGTTCTAATTAAACATGAACAGTAATATTCAGATGTATTTTGCTGAAGGGGTAATCTTTTCCTCGAGGTTTTGAGGTGTGCAGTGTAGGCCTAACCCTTAACAAACACGTTGCCTGAAGACCATATAGGATACAGCAGTTTCTTACCCGATGGAATACACATTGATTTCGTTGTGCTCAGTACACGTCTTGGCATTACCACCAGTTCGGAGAAGGCAGCGTGTGTAGAATATAATACAACATAATAACAGAAGGCTTCGTGGGAAATGAAGGTTGTAATTCATATTGATTACAGGTGGTGCAAGCAAATGACATCGGCCACAGTAGGGGACAGAGGACACAGTCTCATATATGGCATCTGTTAAAAGAAATGGCATCCATTAAGTACCAAGCTGGGGACGTCTTTTAGACCCATCCGCCCCACACCCGCATCAACAGCACATCATCAGGCAAATGAGAGTCATTGAAATTGAAATCCATTCGGAAGACCTTCTTGTGGAAGACATGTACTTTGCTGGTGTGACTCCAGGGCATAGAACAATGTAACCCCCCACCCCCCCTCCCAGCAAAAGAAAATACATGTAAATGATGTCGTTGCTCTGCTCTAAGAAATATATTACTTACCGAATGATAAACCAGCCGAAACAGCGGCAGCAAGATACAAGCTATTAAAGTAGCACGCCGCACGCCACACAGAGGGGAAGCGACGGCACAAAGTGGGGGCTTCCCAGCTGGAAGGGACTCTGCGTCGGGAGGAACAGCATCGCAAACTCTGTTCATTTGAACGCTCCGTCTTTGATGCATTCTTTGCCGTGGGGATATTTTGCTCCGTATATACGTATATTAAGTCAGAGTGAATGATACTTCCAAATGAAACGCTGACCAGGCCAGCGGGGGAAAGTCAGCACATAGTCAGGTATAATTAATCTGTAGTTTTGATTGGCAAGTATACATAGATGTAAAAGAAGACATATTTATATTTATTTGCCGTTTAACCGCGTTGCTATGAAGAGCAACTGCGAAGACAGATGTCATTTGATACTAATTGGATAAAATAAGGCTTTTACAGGAATATTATAACTTCTGGTTATTATGACCGTCTTTTGATTCAATTTCATTAGCATTATACGGAGAAAATAACATTAACAGGACAACATTAGCTGTTTTAAAAAGGCGGTGCCTATTTTTTTTTTAATGGAGGAGAGTGTGAACACGCCCTAACTGCTATTTGAAAAACCAGCATGTTCTTCTGCGACTCCCAAGCCGAGAATGAAACCATAATGCTATTTCAGATCATTCATCATATTAGTATCAGTGAACACACTTGTTTTAAAACAACAGCAACACCTCTGAGATACACCAGCACTCCACCGAGCTCAGTATGCTGGGAGAAAACGCAATTAAAAGCATATTCAGCTTGTGCGAAAAGGTGTAAATGATCATATTTCTCTATTATTCACATGCCTCGAAGCAGTCACTTTAATAATGAATGATGTACTCAAAGCACAGGCGTATTAGCTCAGATAGGACTGAAACTGTGGTGATTTGTCAAATGCTTAGTTCAATTCAAACATAATTAAAAATCGCTGACTAATGCTGTGGTCTCTTCTGTTGCATCCACAAGCCCAGCAAAACGATCTGGAAACACTTTAAAACACAAAAAGAAGACTGTGTGAATTAATCACTATGTATATCACTATCATGGTGTTTGTTCAAAAGTTCATCATGAGTTACAGAATTATGTATTCGAGCAGCGAGAGTTCTGCAGGTGGAGGAAACTCTTTGCTAAAAGACTGAACATTGTTGCCATGGCAACCCATGTTAGCATGCAGGTAGTCAGTATTCCTTGTATTCAGCGGTTAGTATTCACAGACCTGTTGTCCTAAAGCCTCCTGTTGCGGCGCATCCCACATGTCGGCTTTGACTCGCTCTTATATATGCCTGCGACGACGCCCATGTTTCTAAATCCTGCCTTTGTTTCCTCATTCCACTAACCATTCTGCAGCGTGTACGGCTATACGCAACGGTGGGTTCATTTTACATGTTTTGTTTTGTATTTATTAGCCGGATTTTCAAATTAAAATACCAAGATGATGTCATCATAACAAGAGCGTGAGGCCACTAGTCAACCCGCCCCCCCCCCAACAGTGTACCTCCATCCATCTGCGGTATGATCAGAGTACACAGGCCGCTGCAAGGGAGAAGTGGCATCGTTTGTCACCACTGTTCGTTCATATTGGAACGTGACGGATGTGCGTGGAGGAGAGTAAGTGTGTTAGGGATATGAAGTACCCCTACGAACCCCAGATCTCACACATAATGTATGTATTTATGGAGATGAGTCTAAAGAGACACTCATCATGCGGGGAAGAACGCACGGTGGAAAGTGAGCGCCAGAGGAAATGGATGGTGTACACGGGGTCATTTGTTGCTCAGAGGTAAACACCAACCTCCGCCACCTGACTTGTCCTTCACTTGAACTGGGATACAAAAAAACAAAAACAAACGAGCAACTTGTTTTGCAAGTAAACTTTTATAATGTTACACGCCGATCATTGCACCACAACTCAAGATGATGAAAAATCTATATCTGGTAATATTAGCAGATGTCGAGGTGCTGGCGAGGAGCAATACACTTAAATACACATTCAAATAATGTAGTTTCTGCGTTGCATAAGGTTTGTAGCCTTCTTTTCTTTCTGTCACACACGCACACACAGACACAGACACACACGATCATACATACACACACACACACACATGATCATACATACACACAAACACACACACATGATCATACATACACACACACACACACACACGATCATACAGACACACATCTCAGTGAAAAAGGGGAGCCTGTCTGCCTCTCTCATTTTCCGACTAATCTATTTTTGTCATGGCTGGCTGCTTGGGACCAACTTTTCTCATCAACTCTTACATGGCGCTTGGCTTTCAGAGGGACAGAGGGAAGAGGTGGGGGCTGGGGGGCAGTCATGCTGTTTTAGCCAGAAGGAGAGGGGGACACAGGATTGTAGCTTGTAGGTCACATTCCGAGCTTAAGGCTTGTGTGTGTGTGTCTGTGTCGAAAACGATGTGCGATAGCTGGGGGACTGACAATTGTAACAAGATCTTTTCCTGCGTGGAATATTTCATCTGTACGATTCCATCCAGCAGCGTGTGTCTCTCACTCTTTACCTCGGCACACTCACACGCCGCTAGTGTGAGGCTATGGAGCAGTTCATTTGTAAAGCATCTGCAGGGGGCATATTTAAGCCCTGACCCACTACCATGCTCCTGTGTAGGGTGTCCCAATGCTACAAGAGGCAGTGGTAGTGCTGTTTTGGCTGCCAATGTGAAGAGCACACATGTAATGAGGGACAGTATTGGTGTCACGTGGTTGCAATAATGAACTCAAGCAGCACAGAAGAAGACAACATACAAAGATAAATATGCCCACTTGACTCTGATAGTTGATAGTGGGTCAGGGCGTAACCATCGTTGAAGGAAATGTAACATATAGATTGCATGAGAGTGCATGGGAACAACTTAATTTAAGCTCTGGCACGCCTCTGCTTGAGGAGAATAAGATGGGGAGCAACTCACAGAATGGGATAAAGAAGAACAATATGAAGGCAGGGCAGTACATCAGTGTCAACTCTAAGTTTAGCTGTCCCATCATAGTCAATTACAATTCTCCAGATTGAATGGGAACCTAATTGCCCCTGAATGGATCGTACATTTGGAATAAATCCTGCAAGTCTGACTCAAGTCTCACCGTAGGTGGGCTTTGATTATTGTCTTTTCCCTTGTAGAACTTCTACTGATTATCAGCTCAAGAGAAGATATGTTGACAGACCAATTTGAAGAATGTCTTGTGTGAGTGATGTTGTATGCTAAACATGTCTGATACATATTCACATTTTAATGAGACACACGCACGCACGTGTGCGGGCGCACACACACACACACACACACACACATACACACACACATACACACACACACACACACACACACACACACACACACACACACAGTAATAGCCTGGACCCTGACCAAAATGATTTGCCCAGTTTGAGTCCCTCGTATAATTGTGTTAAATAGAGAAAACATTTCCTCAGTGTGCCTCAAATGGGAGTTTATCCCCAAATATCAATAGAAAATGATTTTGCAGCTGACTCCCCAAGCTGTGAGCAGACTGGCAGTTTGGATCTGGATGTGACGTAAGACGACATGTGGCCCATATGTGAACACATATAAAAGCACACAAACACAGAAGAAAGTAAATAACATGTGAAAGTGGTTTAGCATTTATAAACACATTTCAAGTGAAATGGTGAAGTGGTGGTCCAGTGTGAACATGAGAGATTCAGAAGCATTATTTGCCAAGTACCAAAATGCACCAAGACGCATCAGTGCAAAGAGGAATGCTATGTGTCAACATAAATCAATGTAGAAAAGAAAAGTCCAAACATTAATATAAATGCACAGACATGTTATCCTGTCACAGCAGCATTGTTTTTTGACTATAGGCAGATCTCTTTGCTATCACTTTTAGTTTCGAGCTCTATTGTGTCTGTCTGATTTGGGGCAGGTCACCTGTCATAATCCAGACTTTTTTGTGGAAGTATACGCTTTGATTTGGTAAGAGATCTGAACAATGTTTTCCAGCTAGATGTTTCCATGCGAACGTGTGAATTGTATGAAGTGGCAAGTCAATACACATGAATCAAATTAAAATGTTTAAAACACTGTCGCAGTTTCCCCTGCTACATGCCACTAAGTGGCTTTTCAGGGCTTCTCCAATATCAGGACACAGGCAGATGATGATTAAACCGGTTTATTGTAAAGTTTGTGAATGGTTTAAACAGGCAGAGCAGGTGGTAAGTGCTGACATGTTAGCGCTCCTCTTGAGTGTGTGTGGTGGTGGCTGGTTTAAACTATGGGCCTGATTGGCCAATGCCCTACAGGTGTGCAGCCTCACCCAGCCCCAGAGGCTGCTTAAACCAGCCACCAACCACACACACACTCCACAAACACATTTAACTATATGGTTGAACAGTGTCTGTGGAATGAGTAAAACACGAGCAGGTGTAGGAACAAAAGCAAAGGCTGTAACATCTGTTGTTGAACAGAATAGTGTTTAAAGAGATGTTGCACATTCCCAAATTCCCCAAAACATTCAAGTAGTCCCCAATGGCTTTGACTTGGAGAATAACTGTTTATTCTTTGTTATAGAGAAATGTATCATTCCAAATAGCAGATGTTTACTTAATGTTTCAGGAAATTATATTTGTATATTTTTATTGGTCTTTTTATTATGGTCTTACCATTTTTTACATGCTGTGACCCACCTGTGGAGCTTCGTCTGTCCCAGCACCCGCCACGTATTGGTACATTCTCACCATTACCATGTCAAAAAAGTGAGATCATTAAGATTTCTCAGTGTATATTGTTCATCAATGCAGTGTTCTCCTTTTCAGTCTTCAAACATGCTAATGATCAAACGCATGGAGGCATGCCCATGCATGTTTATTTTCCAAAAATATTGTTTGTGGCCATCCCGCGACCCACTTAGTCCCCTGCTGCAACCCACTTATAGGTCCCGACCCATAGTTTGAAAACCACTGCGTTAGACGAAAGCATTAATAATTTGACAATGCTCATTTTTAAAACCAGAATTAACCTCTGGGCAAACAAAGAGAATATGCATCTGAGATTTTATGGCTATAAGCCTTTATTAAAATGTACATTTCTACTTTACTGTGTGCCTTCTGACGTGTGGTACTGATATGTTTTAATGTGTTAATTTGTGTCTTAGTTTGTAAATCTGTGAATGTTGCATGAAGTGTTTTTTGTGTGCTTTTGCAGCCACACATCAGGTTTTAACAACCACGCTTCTTTGGCTTAGTTGATAGCACTGCTGGGATGCTTTGAAAACACTGACACAGTTGGTTAGAGATCACACACACACACACACACGGGCGCATGCACACACACACACACACACACACACACGCACGCCTACACACACACACCCTTATCTCCAAGATCTTTCCTCCGCAGGGCCCATAGTAAGTGAAGCCACTGCTTTACATTTATCTTCATAATGACTGTGTCATCTCCTCAGCATGCTTGGTGAGGAGTCACCCTCTACACCAGAGGCAGACCTCCCACAAAACTACTGCTTCTCTTCTAACGCTCCTCCATTCACCCTGCCCTCCATAGGAAGGTTACATATCAAGTTGCATTCATTATCACATAGCATTGCTCATATGGAGACATGTTGTTTTTTCAGTGTTTCAGTAGCCACAAAAACACACCAACTGTTTACGACAAGAAGGACGTGAATGTGTCAGTTTTATGTTGATTTGGATTCGAGTTGCAGACTGCCTACTTTGTTGGTAGATGATGACAGTTTCTCCTCTTACTGCCACAGACACTAATCTCACTCACACACACACACACACACACATACCACAGGAGCTGTCAAATGGAATACCAACACGTTAGCCTTGTTTCTTTACAAAGTGATACCGCTGAGATCGCTGGTGGGGAGCAGATGTTCCTACCCAGCCATACAATGCTGTATCAGCAGTGCCTGTGAGGTTTGGGTCGCTTCAAAATAACCGGCTCAAGTCAAGCACCAAGTCAAGTGTTTGTACGACTCATATCAGCTCATTCTCAGGAGTTACAACCTCCTTGTGATGTGTTGCTGGACATGCACTGTGCCTCTCCTTCCCTTTTGATCAATATCACTATCGGTTGTACTTTATTTGAGTGTAATTTACTCATACGTCTGTCCAAACATTTTATTTTCCCGATTGTTGAGTCGTTGCGTCTCATCCCCATCAGCGTCATCAAATACCCTCGACATGATAGGTCGGTTGGTTTTCTTCCATAGGGTCAGTTTGCTCAGTTCTTCAAAATAACAAGGCTATTAAAAAGGCTAGCCTTTGCGGTGGCCTCTGGAAGTTGTATTTATTGTAATAATATCTGGCTTGTGGAGGCACACGGCTATAGTCACAGTCAGATTGCATGAGTCTTAGTTGCATGACAGCACCATAGCTCACAACACTATCTTATATATACTAATATATATATATATATATACCATATATATATACTAATATATATTAGTATATATATATGTATATATACTAATATATATATACTAATATATATTAGTGTATATATATATGTATATATATTCACTGTACGAGGTCATTTTTATTACTTGATGCCAAAAAGCGTGTTGATTGTGCTCCTCCAAAGTGAAATTGTTTTTTTTTCTAAAGTAGCAAATGTCTGTTATTACAATATTATGTCCCCCTCACCTGACTAATGGCTAACAGTAGCCTCGTAGTATATAAACAACATTCAGTGTGTAAAGCTAGTAAGTTTGATGAAGAACACAAATAACATAAAGCCTTGCACATATATAAATCCTAATTGGTTTAACTATAGTATGTTCTAATCTGTACCATTATTCATACTTTTGGATATTGAAGTGATGCATACTCTATCATTGGTTCCTATCATTCTTCCTGCTATAACACCAAATATGTTTTATTGTTAGTAGTTTTAGCCAAGGATCACAAACCAGTGTGCAGAGTTGTCAAAAGTAAACAAGAGAAGAGATGAAAAGCGTGTTTTTATTCATGAATGTGAAATGTAATAGTTGTTATCCCAATGCACTGGTGGCTTGAGTGTTTCATAAGTATTCTGTATGCTTGTGTGGTGTCAAGTGTTATGGTAAGAAATGGTAAAAAATACATTCCATCCTCAGTGAATAACAAAACATACAGTGGGCTTAATGCTTGAGTTGACATCATCCAGATCATGTCAGATGGATGTCTGCAGGACAGAAACCAAAGGCATGGAGAAAAACAAACACGATGGCCACATACTGTCTGGTGAAGAATTTGAAAACATATCAGTGTTTTGTGGTTGGGGGTAAACAGGAATGAAAAAGTGTATTTTGGTAGCAAACACTGAGAAGAATTGATCATCACAAATCCATTTGTTTTTGATGGGTTTGAGCTCACACTCGTGCCTCTATAAAGCCATTTGTATTCTAGGGGCGTGTTGCCCTTCCATATAACTCCATGACTAATCAGTATAGAACCAGCAGCAGGCTGTTAACATTGTACCACATTAAATTCAACCCCAGAATCCAGAGTCCATGAAAAACACATTAACTCGGGGAGAAAAAAAAATCATACACCGCACAGACAATTATAAAATGATCTTTTGTACAAGTGTGCCATGAAGGCCTTTTTCTACATTCCCCAAAGAAATGAGAGCCACCCAGTAATTTTAATCAATCCCAGTTCAAATCAAAATGTGAAGCTATTACATAGACAATACACAGTCTCTATCATTCTATCTGTAGCTGCTATTTTAGGAGTAATGAACACAAGTCAGATTTATATGAAAATATATGAACATCAAATGTGAGATTCAAATCAATTAACACAACATGACGATGATGTCCCTGGAAGGATATTCACTGTTCATTTGAGTTGTTATTTAAAGTCGAGGAGGCGGATGCTTAGTTCTGTGGGTTTTAGCTGCAGTGGAATGCAAATACTCTTCTTTTTTTTTAAAGCCTGACTGTACAAACATTATGTAACCATTGGCAGCTAACAAGGGTATTACAAAACACATCGTCAATAATAATTAGTGAGACGATGATGATTAACGAATATGTTTGTTTCTGTTTGATACAACTTAGTGAGTAGTGCACTTCATCACTATTATCTTGATATCTATATCTATCCATCTTAGTTTTTGTAATGTATGTTTTTGAACAAAACAGGTGTTTAGGGAGGTGTCAATTTTTTTGACATAGTAAAAAAGTTTGATGGTGTTCATTCAGAGTGCACCATTTTTTAATTAGTGGGCTAGCTCGAGCTAGCACACTACTGTTATTCTCGTTTTTCTATTTCTTTATTCTTTATTATTATTCCTCCCACTTTTTTGGTTCTTTAAAGTGTAACTAGTTTGTCATTTTTTGTGCTAGAAACTTCATACTTACATCAAAATGTTCATATTCTTTTGTAGTTTTTGGGTTGTATTTGTATTTTTTATTTTTTTTATAGTTTTGGAAATATTCATAGTTTTATTCATAGTTTTCTTGTCATTGAAATACATTGTAGAATGTTCAGTTCTCACTAGCAGCAGTTGGACATTTGAAATGTCATAGTACTTTTCTAACTTGCCGCTACTCCTACAGTTTGAGAGCTACATGGAGATATTGTATATCATAATGTTCAGCAGTTTCTGCTTTCACTCACATGTAAATATCGTAAGCAATGCCATTTATAGTTTTTGTAAGATTTAGCTTTGAACACCTACATGTTTTCGACATAGGCAATGCATTTGGAGAGCTCTCAGTAGGTAGGAATACATAAGA